>JAOXYA010032798.1:0-12911 GCA_028565675.1 Sorex palustris
ACTGCCAGGAGGAATTCCTGAGTGCAGAGCCAGGAATAACCTCTGAGCATTGCTGGGTGTGACCCAAAAAAGCAAAAAAAAAAAAAAAAACCACAAAATACCAGAATTTCTATGGAAGAAGAGTAATCCCTAAAATCCCAGCCTTATTTTTGTCAGTGAAAAGGTATAAATTTCTGCCCCAAAAGTAGCCTTCCTTCCATGGTTAATAAAAAGCAGTCAAGTTTGAAGTAATACTAAGAACCTTCATCTTTTGAGTTACGTGCAGTTTACTTATAAAAGTCATGGAGCATTTTCGGGAAGCTGAAGAGCCACAGTGGTTAGGTGCATGTCTTGCTGGCGCCTGGCGCAGATTCAGTCCCCAGCATCATACGTAGTGTGTTCCATGTGTGAGCCCTCTCCCCCACTCCCCCACTGCTGCCAGGAATAAGCCCTCAGCATAGTGGGTGGAGTCCAGAAACCAAATAGTCATTTTTTCCATGGGGAGGGGAGGGTGGAGTGACAGTCCAGTGGGTAGGACAACCACGCAGGCTCAATCCAGCCATCCCATATGGTCTCCCAAGTCTACCAGGAGTAATTCCCGAGTGCAGAGTCAGGAGTAACCCCTGGGTATGGGGAAAAAATAATAATAAAGTCATATAGAATTTTCATAATTAGCTACTTTTCTGTAATGTTTGCTACAGATTAAAGAGTTCCTGCCTACGTGGACCAGCGCCGTTGTAGACAGAGAATGGTAGCTGTGTAAAATCGGGGCTGTAGCAAGTTAGAGAGCCAGATGTGACTGGCATCGTGTCTAATGCAGTGTTCCTTAAAATCTCATAAACCAGAAAGAAATCTCATGCCGTCATGGTTAAGTGGAGCGGTTGCTCTAATTCAGATAGACCTATTTGGTTTATGTGGATCATTTCTGCATACTAAATTTTATGGAAATTGGCCAGTTATCTAATTTGTATGCCCTTCGCGTTAAGTAGTTGTGAATGTGGCTGTAGTGAAGGTCAGGGTCAGCTCAATGCCTGGTCATCAGCGGCGGCAACTTAATTCTGCCAGATAACAGGGTGGTTTGCTGTTGTGGAGAGAGCTGTAGTCGTTGGAAATGGTCCTACTCTCCTGCCCAGAATTTATAGGTATTTCATAAATGGTAGCATTTATTAATAAAAATTCATAAAAACTGAGTTCTAAGATTCTTTTAAAATAGTCTCATCACAGTCCGTCAATCTAAACCTATATCTTAAGTCACGTTGCAAATGGAAGCTTCCAAGTGACGTTGTTTTATGTTCACAGCTGCTTGGTCTAGTGTGGCTAGGGGTGGTGCCTCTGAGCAGGATTCCGCTGCTTTGGCATCTCTCACACTTTGCTGTTCCTGGTTTGTGGAAACAGTCTTGCGTTCAGTGAACAGAAAAAATTTTTTTTGGTTTAAATTAATACCAGCGCTTGCCATTTGAAATCCTGCTGTCAGGCACAAGCACAAGTAACAGATGGCTGGAAAGAGGCAGGTCTTGGCACAAAGAGAAAGAAGGGCCAGCACTTTTAGCTGCCAGTTCCTGTCTGTAGTGAGGCTAGGGAGGTCTGCGGCTGCCCTGGTAGGAGGTGGCCATGAGCAAGGGCACTGTGGCCTTCCCTCCGGAGCTTGTGCAGCCACTGCGGTGTGCCTCTTGCACTTCAGCTGGAATCGGGCATTTCAGTTGTCTGCGCAGTCATTGGGGATTTCCAGCTAAGCCTTTCAAGTAAGGCTTAGTCTTCCATGACTTTTTGAGTACGTATCTGGGAACTACACAGTTGCTCGTGAGCGGTATCCTTCTTATTATGCTACAGCACTCTGTATACGCATTACTTAAATGAGTATACATTTTATTAGTCATCTAGATGCTGTATTCAAATGTTTGAATGTTGCAATAAGAGTCGTTTATATAATAGACGTGGTTAATCCCAGGTAGGTCCACGATCCTAAGTGAGTGATCCCACAATCTAGAACGAGGATCAGCAAGCTTCTGCAAAGGGCTCAGTGGCCAATATTTTAGACTTGATGACCATCTATTGCAGTTGTCCTATTTTGTCCCAATGGCAGCAACTTAATTCTGTTGTGATATCAGGAAATCACTCAGAGGACATAGAAGCATGAATGCATCTAGTTCTGAAATACTGTTACAGGTGTTTTCCCAAGAGAGAAAAGTTTTACATTTGAACATGTAAAACCTCATCTTGTCCCGTGTACCACATTGAAAAGCAATTGTGATGTGCTTAATCGTACTGCTAACCCTGCTCTACACAGATGCACAAACTGCTTCGCAGAGATGCTTTTCCCTTCCTCCTGTTTAGAGAAAACAGCAGGGATTGCTCAAGACATGGCAGTCAGGTTATTTCACTGCCTCTAAGCAGTTACTGCGCCAGTAACACTGCAGAATTTGTAGGATAATGCTATTAGCATTTAGGTGAGAATGCCTGTGGCTTTCGAATGTCTATCAGGCAGTCTCGTAACTGGAATGGTAGCGAGATCATCTCTGGCCAGTGGAAATGCAAAGGTCAGTAAGAATGTTCATGAGGAGCAATTCTATGCAGCACTCACTGGCCATCAGAGCCATTTCTTCTGTCAACGACTGAGAGAAACCTAGCGTGAAGATCCTGGTGCAGACGGTGCGGGGGGTGGGGGGGGATGAGTGAGAGTGAGAGAATGAAAGAGAATGAATGTGTGTAGAGGGTACATACACACATGTGTGCATTCCAGAATATGTCACTGTTGAGAAGGATTTGACCGTGGAGCTGTGAAATTTGTGTTCCGCAAAATTTAGTCTAAGCTACAGATAGTAGATTACTCTAACTTTCATCCTATTCCATTTTTTAAAAAACGCTTCACCTACTCATGCAGCATATTCCAGACTAGGGAGACAGCACAGCAGATGGGGCGCTTGCTGGGTGCACCGCCAACAGAGTGGCAGCCCTCACGCCTGGAGGGTCCCCCTAGCCTCGCCAGGAGTGACCCCAGAGCCCCGCGGCGTGTGGCCCCCAAACCAAAACAAAGGGTCAATGACAGTAGCCTTTTCTCTTTCAATGCCCCCAACGTCAGTCTGCTGTAAGCTCCAGGTACAGCTAGCTCCCCAGAGGGGCTTCTCTGCCGTGCCACTCCCGGATGGTCTGTTGGTTCCGTTTCCCTCGGGCCACAGCTTCTTCGCAAATGCCTGTGATTTCCTCGCCTCTCCCTCCGGAATGGCCAGGGTTTCTTTTTTGCTTTATTATTTTATGTTGAAAAATTTGTAAATGGCCTGTTGAAGTGCATATTATTATGAAAGACAGTCTCATGGATCGGCACTGGGAAAAGTAATACATTTCTGGTCAGAAGATTAGATCAAGCATAGTCTCAAATTGTCGTCAGTTCTACTTGTACTTAAGTCTAATGTCTCAATTTTTCTTTTTAGGAGAAATAGGATCTCCGCTTGCAAAGTATAGCTGTGTTGTTACGAAGCATCATAGAAAATTCCACTTTTAATTTTATTGCATTCGTTTTCATTTAAGGGTCTACTGCTGAGCCAGTTTCTCAATCTACCACTTCTGATTATCAGTGGGATGTTAGCCGTAATCAGCCCTATGTCGATGATGAATGGTCTGGGTTAAGTATGTCCTTTTAAAAATTATACGTTTTTTTTTTCCAGAGTTCTCATCCTAAGCACCCTAATTTCATGCTTTATGTTTTAATTTTCTAATTTCTCATCATTTAGGCCGTAGTAATATAATAGCAAATGTAGTACTTGTAAGCTAACCATTAAAAACCGGTAGCATTAATACTACATGTACGAGGGCAGCTGGAGTGACGTACTGCAGGTAGGGTACTTGCCTTGCATGCGACCCGCTTAGGTTTGATCCCCCCAAGCCTGCCAGGAGTGACTGAGTACAAAGCCAGTAGTAAGCCCTGAGCACTACCCCCACCCCATTTTTTTTTTTTAAAAGGCTGCATTTGTTTTTCGTGATTAGGGGACTATTTAAACATAAAGTTTTCTTAGAGTTACTCAGTAGTTCTAGTTTTTAAGACTTACGTTTTAAGTGAATGTTCTTTTCCCTGTCCTAATTTTTTTTAATGGATAATAGGTCTGGGTTTCTCATTTCCAGTAGAAGCATGAGAAGACTCAGGTTGTGCATCCGGGAAACGGGAAAAGGCAATTGAGCCATTGTTTTGTTTTTTTGGGGGGGGGGGCAGCTCAGCGCTGCTCCGAGACTGTACTGTTCCTGACTTTGTGCGCGGGATTGACCTGTGGCGGGTGGCTCGGGCCCCTGTGCAGGCCAGGCCCGCGCGGGCTCCTCTGCCTGACACCCTGCGCTGTCTCAGTCTCAGGGAACTGAAGAGCATCAGTGCCATCTCTGGGCGGGGCTGGAGGGGGTCAGTGTCAGCACAGCCCACTCCCAGGAGTTATCGGCCAAGCAGGCCGGGTAGTGCAGCGCTCAGCGCAGCAGTGGGAAGATGCTGTGTCCCCCACATGCCAGGCCCGTGTCCCCCTGAGGCCAGCCTTTCCCCAGCCTCGGTCTCAGCATCCCTGGACTATTGGTTGCCATGTGGGATTCTCTGTTCTGAGAGAAGGTTTCGTGGCTGAGCACTGGCTTGGCATACAGGCAACCCGGATTTGCTCGCTGGCAGCACCGGTCCCCTAAGCAAGAGGTGAGCCCTCTGACAGAAGAGACCCCCGCCCCAGCGCCTCTTTTGGGCCTCCCTGCATCCTGGTCTTCAGTGACCTTGCTCATGCCCACCTGCACAGACCTGGCAGCCGGAGTCTCCGTGCATGTGAACTTGGGTGCTCAGATCGATTTTACCAAGTAGAAATCCTATTTCCTCCACTCTGGGCACAAGAAACTGAGGCAGAGGAAGGTTGTGCGAGTTTCCGCATCCGTTGACCATCCGTGGGGAGGGTCTCCGGCGGGCAGTCTGACCGCAGCGGTCATGCTCGGAACCACTCCATGGTCCAGCCTCAGTGAGCGTGGCATAGCACCAGATGCACTGCTGCCCTTGCCCTGCTCGAGCCCAGCACTTGCACAAAGAGTGGCAGGCGAGAGGGGTAGCTAGGTGTGAGGAGCCTTGAACTGCAGGACCTGAGCTCGGTTGCCTAGTTGAGCTGTGAATTGGAGCAAATCATCTGTTGGATCTATTTTCATAGGTTGTTAGGTTTTAATAAGGTCGTGAATGAAAGCGGGCTCTCTAATTTTTAAAAACTTGTCTGTGGAGGCGGGGGTGCACTTGTGGTACTCAGGGTTTACTCCTGGCTCAGTGCTCAGATGATCCCCTGGGGTTCGGGGATCGAACCCAGGTTGGCCACATGCCGGCAAGCACCCTACCCACTGTGCTGTCACTCTGGCCCCTCTTTTTTTTTTTTTCATGTATTCTATTACATAAATCCCAAAGATATTCTAGGCGGTTTTGAGAAAGCAGTCTATGGAGAAGAGTGTGGGGGTGGGTGCCAGGGGTGGGGCGCTCTGCCGCCGTGTGGGGAAGGCAGCTGCAGAGAGGGACTGAGGCTGAGGGGGGGTGAGAGTCGCGCTCCTCGGCAGAGAGTCGGTGCAGACGAGCAGGCAGCTCTGCCTGGACAGAGGAGCACCGCCTTGCTCCCTGCCTGCCCCCTGCCGTGCAGAGGGGGCTGCGCACACACGGGTGCCCCTCAGGGACAGGCCACACGGTGGGCCCTCTGGCCGAGTGTCAGCAGAAAGAGGGCCAAAGGCAGTTTCCCGGGAACCCGAATGTAAGGTTGAGATAGGGAAGCAGAGATTGGATTGGTTTGGGGTTGTTTTGGGCCACATCTGGCAGTGTTCGGAATACTTCTGGCTCTGTGTTGGGGGGTCTCTCTCTCTCATGGTAGGCCTGGGAAGGGCATTGGGGGACCATGGGGTTCTGGAGCTCAAGCCCGGGCCTCACACATGTAAAGCATGTAGGCCAGCCCATGCAGCCCTTGGCTCCACAGGGAACATTGTACAGGCAGAAGTTGACCTGCTCAACTGGCTGCAACGGAATCCCATCATCACAGGTCTGAGAGTCGAGTGTTAATGTTCTTGGCACACTGGAGTAAGATCACGGTAGTTAAGGGGCCGGAGTGATAGCACAGCAGGTAGGGCGTTTGCCTGGCACGCGGCCAACCTAGGTTCAATCCCCGGCATCCCATATGGTCCCCCAAGCACCACCAGGAGTAATTCCTGAGTGCAGAGCCAGGAATAACCCCTGAGCATCGCTGGGTGTGACCCAAAAAGCAAAAAAGAAAATCACTGTAGTTAAGTGAAGGGTTAGTGCAGGTTTGGTTTGCTTTGGTGTTGGTGTCCAGGCCACGCCCGAGGGTGCTGAGGGAGGGGCTGCTCCCTAGAGTGCTCCAGGCTGTGTGGAGCTGGGACTGTAGCATGCAGCCTGGGGTCTGGGCAGCCTGTGCCCTTTGGGAGCACCCTCTCTGTCCCGAGCATGCTCATTCCCACACAGAGCTGCCCCACACGTGTGCGGCCCAGCTTCAGGCCCGGCACTCCCCGGGAGGAGTGAACTGCTAGTGTCAGGGCCCCCAAGCAAAAGCAGTGCTTACGTTACACGGTTCCTATTCAGTAAATGGTGTGCTGCTACTCTCCGGGCCTCCCAGGAGTGCAGTTACTCTGCTTGGTGGGATGGATTCAGCCATGTCTGTTTAAACATCAGAGAATGTCTTCGAGAGTTTTTTGGGGTTTGGGGTGGGGGGGGGAGTTTGTTATTTTTTTTCTTATTAAAGTCAGTGCTGAGTTAAGCTCTGATATGAAACGGATGACAACCTTTTGTTTTGTTTTGTTTTGTTTTGTTTTGGGCTACACCTAGTGATGCTCAGGGGTTACTCCTGGTTCTGTGCTGGCGTTATTCCCAGCATCACTCGGGAGCATACGGGATACCGGGATTGAGCCCACTTGCTCATGTGCCAGGCGAGTCACTGGCCCGCCGCACTGCCACTGTCACTTCAAACAGCCATTTTCTTGCTTGGATAAACTGAGGACTAGCTAGCAGTGAGGACCTTAATATAGTTCAGACAGATTGAACGAAACATTCCTGGCCATTGAAAAGAAAGTTAAGTAGGCTCTTTAGTGAGGGGGCTGGAGTGGTCGCACACAGGTAGGGCATTTCCCTTGCACACGGCTGTCCCAGGTTTGATTCCCAGCAACCCCTGTGGTCCCACCAAGCACCGCCAGGAGTAATTCCTGAGTGCAGAACCAGAAGAGAGAGAGATGAGTGAATATTGAAGAATGAGAAATTATTCTTAATTTTAAACGAAGAAAACTTAGACTGTGAATTATTTTCATAAAAATTTCTTAGTAAATTTATCTTAGTATAGTGGGTAGGGTGTTTGTCTTGCAGCCGACCTGGGTTGGAGGGTTCCCCGAGCACCACCAGGAGTAATTCCTAAGTGCAGAGCCAGGAGTAACCCCTGAGCATCTCCAGGTATGGCTCCAAAAATGAAAGAAAGAAACATGTCTAAGAAATTCATGAATACTTTGGGCTCATGAATCTTTTGCGGGGAATCATAGCGGACAGTTTGCAAAAGCACAAAGGCTACTCCTGGCTTGGTGCTCAGGGGCCACAGGCTCCAGACCGGAGCGCCTCTTTTGGCCCCTTCACATTGAGGGGCTGGACATGGGCTGAAAGGGCTCGGGCACGGTCACTCCCTAGTGAGGCAGGTCCCGTGTTGTGCTGACAGACTCGGTTACCTGAGCACTTGTTTTTCATTTAGGCACTGTGGTCTGCAGCACTTAATTAATGACAAGGTTTCATACGTCCCCCGGGCCCTCGCCACACCCACCTTCCAGGGTCCCCCTGAAGCAGGTGCTGGGTCTTGGCTGAAGTAAACATTTGGGGGCATATGTGGAAGCGTGTGATGTGAATAGCCTGGGTAGCCCTGGCAAAGCTGTCTCTTTTCAAATAAGGCAGCACTAGCTTCCCGAAAGAGTTCGGATACTAGCGCCTCTTATAGTAAAAGAAGTTGGAAGTTTAGAATTCAGGTGTATGAGCCAGAGAAATAGGAGAGCACTTGGGGCACGTGTCTTGCACGCTGCTCATCCATGTCAGTTCAGTCCCTGGCAGCACGTACGTTCCCCTGAATGCTGCCCACAGTCGGGAGACCGATAGCAGAGTGAAGGGGAGGGGAGCCGAGTGCTCACTACACAGGTTTTCTGGAGTTCCTAGAAGTTCCACTCATTCAGCCTTATGGTGGTGTGCGCAGTAGAACTTGAATCAAGGTTTTTGCCGTCACCATTTTTTCCTGGCTCTTAAAACATGCTCGAATGTCAGAAAAACAAGAGTTGCGCATTGCAGCTTAGTGCAGCGTCAGGAATTGTAATTTTTACATTCCAGCTGATGGCAGAGATGAGAGGCACCTAACTGACGCTGTTCACTTCTAGATGGTCTGGCTTCTGCTGATCCCAGCTCTGATTGGAATGCGCCGGCAGAAGAGTGGGGGAATTGGGCAGACGAAGAGAGAGCGTCCCTGCTCAAGTCCCAGGAACCAAGTCCTGATGACCAAAAAGTGAGTCAAGGGTCGGTGGGCCTGCTCGTCTGTGCGCCTGGCTCTGTTGGTGCTACGGGGTGGGGTCGCCTTCTCTGGCGTCGGTGTGCCCGCCCCGTGGGAGGATTGCTTCCTGCAGGCGTGCCGCTTCCCACAGAGGGTAGGTAGGGTGGACACGGCCCCCGTCCTCCCGAGTGGACAGCCCTCCGTGTACCCCCCAGTTCCCTCAGAAAAGAAGTCTGAAATTTCGTCGGTACGAGTGATAGGAAAATTAGGCTGGCTATAAATAGACTCTCGACCAGTTTCCGAGGCTATTTTTGGTCAGAATTTAAGAGGCCACAGCGTGAATCGGGGTGATGGATAATGAGCTGAGTTGATAGCGTCGGAGTGGAAGTTGCGTTTCTGAGAGGCTGCAAGCTGCTGCTGGTCACTTAGTGGCTGCCGGTAGTAGCGGGAGTTGCCAGCCATTCTGGGCCGTCTCTGATTCTTGGCCCGGGATATTGAATACTTACTGCTCAGCTCCAGGGGTTGACAGAGGCCCTTTTTGTTTGTGGGTTTTGAGGTTTGGGGGTGCTTGGGGCTTACTCCTGAGGGATTGGCACGTGGTGCAGGATCTAGCGGGGTTTAGCTGTGCACGAGGCCAGTCCCTCACTCCTCTACCGTCTCCCAGCTTCTCAGAGACGCTGAGGGAACTGAATGGGGCTGCTGGGGCTCGGCACACCCAGAGAGAATCGCGCGGGTGGTTCATTTGCCTTGCAAGTTGCTGACCAGGTTTCATCCTTGACACTTTATGTGGACTGAACATTGCTAGGAGTGTTCTCCCAGGCCGCCCCCAGTCCCCCCACCCCCGCCAAAGGAAAAAATCAGACATTTGCGTATCTACCGTGGGTCGGGTGTGGCTGTCTTAAAGGACCACCATAGTCCACAAGCAGCTGTATAAGGCACATCCGATGCAGGGAACCGGTAGTAGACGGGCAGAAATACGATACGGAGCCAGAACAGAGATAAACAGAACGATAACTAAAAGAAAATGCTGGCAACAGAATTAGAAGTGGAAGAGGTTTTATCTTTAGAGAACAAGTTCTAGGTTTGGTCCCTGGCATCCCCGGTGGCGCCTTGGGGCTGCCAGGAGTAAACCCTGAGCACCACTGATTGTGGCCCAAAAAGCAAGAAAAGGAAAGCGAGTTGTGGCCAGGTGGCATTACAGATTAATTTTGCTAAACTCCGTTTAGTTTTTTGTTTGGGACCTTCCCAAAGGCCTTGTCCTTGACTCCTCCAGGCAGTGCCCATGCGTGATCCTAGACTCCATAACAGTTTGGGGGGTGTGGGTGTGGTGCCCAGGGCTTACTCTTTCCTGCCTGTGGGCTCTGGGGTGCCAGGGATTGAACCCTGGTTAGCCATATGCAAGGCCAGTACCACCGGTTCCTTGTTGTTGTTTCAAGTTTTACTTAATTCTTTTTGGGGTCCCCCCGCAGCTATGCTCAGGAGTTACTCCTGACTCCGTGATCAGGAATCACTCCTGGTGCTGCTTCAGGGACCATATGGGATGTTGGGGTTCAAACCCATGTACAGAGCTTGGATTAGTCCTTAGCCTTGCTAGGTATGGTTCAAAAATTTAAAAAAACCCTTCCTCGGGGCTGGAGTGATAACACAGCAGGTAGGGTGTTTGCCTTGCACGCAGCCGACCCGGGTTCGATTCCCAGCATCCCATATGGTCCCCCGAGCACCGCCAGGAGTAACTCCTGAGTGCATGAACCAGGAGTGACTCCTGTGCATCACTGGGTGTGACCCAAAAAGCCAAAAAATAAAAGAAAGAAAGAAAAAAAAGGGGAAAAAAGGGGTGGGGCTTCTCAAAGGCAGAGAGAGTCCCAGGACACATTCCAGCATTAGAGTGTGAAGACCTCAAGAGAGGCCATGCAGGTGACACATGTATTCTGGTACCATGTATCCAGGCAACACATGCGCTGACATTTAACTTGTAAAAAAATACCTCGGAAGTAAAAGGGAAACAATTGCACACCTATATAGAATTAAACAAGCATAACCTTCTGAAATCCTTGCTGAAAACTAGCAAGTCAATGCAAAACCAAACCAAACCAAACAAAAAACAAAAACCCTACTAAAATCAAGTCAATGTGAGAGGTACATCGTATTTTATGTCATGGAGACCGTTTCTTTCATTTATTTGTTTTTGGGCCATGCTCTGGTTTTCAGGCTCCTTCGCCTTCCTCCTGAAACTGCCAGCCCACATCTGACTTTAAGCAAGCCGGCAATTCCACAGAATAGCCCTTTAGCCACAGCCAGTTGTGCTCCCCTGCTGGGCTGACCTTGCTCCATGCCTGTTCTGTCACCAGTTAGGACTGAGGCCCCAGCCTCCTTATGGACCCACCTCAGAGGAAGTTCTCCAGTCACTGCCCACATCTGCATAACCAAAGCCAAGGTTGCCAGGCATCGTCAATCATGAACCCCTGTTCACTACCCTGATCTATTCCATTTGGCACACAGTGACCCTGAGTACTTACTATTTCACTATCCCAGTGGACACCCAAGTATACTTGAAAATAGGCCACTGGTCATGGCTTTAGCCCCTGTAGAGGTACCAGGCATGCCAGAGAGACAGAGGTAACAGTCTGGAAAAACTCCCAGTACAACAGAGCTATGCAAAGGACCTGAAGATGACTTCAAAGCAACAATCCTAAGGATACCCATTTAACTGAGATCTATCTACAGAAGAAAACAGCTGAAAAAGCCAAGGAGAAATCACAGTGCTAAAAGAATATAGGAGGCTGAGCTTGCTTCAGCAGCACGGATACTAAAATTAGAACAACAAAGAGAAGATTAACATGTCCCCCAGTGCATGGATGACATGGACATTAGTGAAGCGTTTCATAATTTTTTAAAAAGAATATATGGGGCTAACTAGAAACAGAGGAAAGGTAACAGAACAACTAAATGGTGAATGAACAACCAAAGCTGCTGTGGACCCCTGCTCTAGGAGGCTGGGCAGGGGGGAGCTGAGGTAGGGTCAGCAGGAGCTAGTGTTGTGGAAGAGACAAGGCAGTTGTCATGTCTTCGAGACCAAGAGACAGGAAGAACCCTGGCTCTGTCTTCCTCCCAGGCTCTAATCATCCATCTCCTTGTTGTACGATGCACCAGAAAACAGATGACTGAGGAGACTGGGAAAGGCAGCCTGCAGGAATTAGCCTCCTTGGGCGGGTTCAGGATATAAAGACCCAGGATGAGAACCAGGACCCCCACCAGAGATTTTGCTTCTCTTGTAACTAACATAAAAAATGTTGGGCTAATGAAGCTGACCTCCTCCAGGGGGCTGGGCAATGGTGACAGTGCTGGCCCACTAGCCTGGGCTCCAGAAGGATACCATTCTGCTCTTGATTGTAGTTTCAGATAATTCAATTGGATGAAGCTGCATCTTTAGCTATGTCTAACTATGGCAGTGTAACAATAAACACTGTCATGTGGCTATGGTGGCCATGACCTTGGTTCAAATCCCTGACACTACATGTGGTTCCCCGAGCACCTCCAGGGATCACTCCTGTGCACAGAGCCAGGTATAGTCCCTAAACACCACCAAGTCCAAACCCAAAAATAAGGACAATTAAAAAAAATGAATTAAAAGCAAAAATCTGTATGCCGGAAAGTTCAGTCAAGGAAAGAAGATAATTAGACAGAGAAGCTATCTGGCATGTGACCTTGATAAGAACATATGTTTGAACTTGGGAGTTCCAGCAAGGAACTCCCTAAGAGCTTGGAAATGCAGGAAATAAGATTGTTTTGTGGGCAAATAATCTGCAAAGTCAACTCACAATGAGTCAGAGTGGGGGTAAGGAAAAGGCAAATGAAAGAACTGAAATAACCCCTCAGGCTCCACCCAGCTCTGAAGCGTGGGACTCTGCTCTCTCCACCTTCCAGTACGTCACCTTAGGGTGCACCTACAGAATCCAAGCACAGAACCAGATCTGCCCTTGCAACAATCTCCTTTCTTGGACCCTGGGTCTCTACATTGCATTCCATGGAAGCTTGAAACTTACAAACAATTCTATAGATGAAGAATAATGCAAGAGTTTTTTTTTTCCCTACCTGATTATTTGGAGAGCGAGCACTGGAAACCGAGTCTTCATATTCCCTCATCTCTAAGACACCAGATACTACTTCAGGCACAGAAAGAAGGAAGTTCTGTAGTTGCAAAAAGAAAACTGGTTTCAAGTTTGGTTGCCTTATTTTTCACTAAATTGGCAGCCCATAGATTTTATCCAACTAGCTTAAAAAATCAGTTACATAGACTATTTTGTTATTATTTTTCACACTTAAACAGCTGCCTTGATTAAGGAGAAAGGGTATTGAATAAGGGGCTGGAGTGATAGCACAGCGGGGAGGGCGTTTGCCTTGCACGTGGCCGACCTGGGTTCGATTCCCAGCATCCCA
>JAOXYA010032820.1:0-12911 GCA_028565675.1 Sorex palustris
AGTAATTCCTGAGTGCATGAGCCAGGAGTAACCCCTGTGCATCGCCAGGTGTGACCCAAAAAGCAAAAAAAAAAAGAAATTCAGGGGGTCACTTCTGAGCACAGACCCAAGAATAGCTCCTGAGTATTTCCGGTTGTAACCCCAGCAACCCTTCCCTAAACAAAAATAACTTGAGGTTCTATGTAAACTTTGATAATAAGTATGTGAAAATTGAAAATGGAGTTTAGTGTTTTTCTGGACTGGTAAAGTCAGATGCCTCCAGAGAATGGAAATTTTGTTTTGTTTTGGGGCCACTCCCAGTGGTGCTCAGGACTTACTCTTGACTCTGTGGCAGGTCTCCAGGGACCATGTGGGGATCAGACCAGGGTTGGAAGTGTGCAAGGCAAGCTCTCTGCCTGCACTACTATCCCTCTGGCCACAACAATGAACCTTTTTAAGTGCTTATTCTGTCCTTGCCACTGTAAGCACTTTATGTACATTAATTTAGTCACAATGTTCATATACAGAAGGTTATCTTACAGATGAGGAAACTGAGGCTTTCAAGTAAAGAAATTTGCCTCAATTCACTCAGCTAATAATGATAAGGCTAGTGATAGCAAAGATATAGACCAGGCAGACTGGTTCAGCATTCTTGGCCTTTAATTAACATGTTGAATGAGGAGAGTGTTAGAAGGTTATGTATACAACCTGAACCCACTGATCTCATTCAGCTTCTTTCCCTCAGCTTTAGTTTAATATAGCTTTAGGCTGACACTCACTGGGTGTTTTGTTTTGTGTGTTTGTTTTGTGTCACATGGGGGTAGGGGAAGCCAGAGCAGTCAAGTGGTACTGGAGTTTGAACCAGGCTTCCTGCATTTCTAGCTGATTTCTGGTCGCCCATGGTCTTGTTTTTTGGCTTCACGTAGGGGTTCTCAGGTCTCACTCCTGACTCTATGCTCAAAGATCATTCTTTGTGGTCGTCTGGGGACCATATGTGCCAGAGATTGAATCGAGGTTTATGGCATGCAGGGCAAGCTGCCCTACCTGCTTTCTCTAGCTCGTGCCTCACCCCACCAGTTGGTTTGATAGTGAAGTCTGATGGGAGAGATTTAAAGGCCAAAGTAGCAGTATTTAGGAACTAGTGAATAAAAAGATGTTTATAGTTTGTTTGGGAGTGTGCCAGCATATTTAATAGAAACCGGGTGAGGGGAGATAAGATAGTAAGGTCAGTTGGTTAGACTTGATTTGTGGTAATGGTACTAAGAGGCAGTTGGAAATTGGGGAATGGCATTAAAGATTGAAAATGGCTAGAAATCTTAGTGTTGGAATTAAAGTAAGGCACGTATATTTTTGGCTCTGAACTACTAGAATTGGACTCTAATTCAGACTTTGCTACAAACTGTGACATCAAGTAATGTGCAGATGTACTTTTTGAGCCATTTCTAACAGATTTGCCAACTGCTTCTCAGGTATATATTGTTAGCATAGGGTATGTCCATATAAACACAGTTATAGTAATCTTGCTTTTTAACCCTATAGCATAAATCCTGAATAGCTTGCTTTCATTTGTTTTGTTTTCCCTCTCTTACTACTTATATAAGAAAGTCTAGTGTAAACCATTGATTCTCTAGGCCTGTTTTCATTATTTGGCTGGGAGGGCATTGGGTTTTCTTGTGTGGGGGCACTTTCCCAGTGATTCTCTTTTCACAGTCCCTGACTGGAATGTTTTGAGATGATTTTAAGTAGTAATTATTGAAGTTCCTAAACTTCAACAAGTTCCTAAACTTCAATGTATTTCCTGAATTCATCCAGTAACAAATATACAGGTTTTTTTTATAATAACCATCAATAAATCTGTTATTTAATATTATTTTTGTGTTTATATATTTCGTAAACATTTTATATTTGTATTTTCTATAATTCCACTTTGCCATCTAAATAAAGAAGAGCTTTCAAGAAGGGATTGATTCTGGCATAGTGTATTAGTGAATACGTAATTCCAGAAAAATGATAGAAAATTTTTTCCTGGGGATAGGAGGGCACACCTAGTGCTCATCTGGTAAGGTAAGCTCCTGGTGGTACTTGGGTGGACCATGTTCAGAGTTTGACCAGAGGCTCCTCCTTGAAAAATATGTGCTTCAGTTCTTTTGAGCCATTTCCCTGCCCCAGCTGCATATTGGTTCCATCTGCTCGTGATAGTAGTTTCAATGCAAGGAATACATGTTTTAAAGTACCTTAATGTTTCTAGGTTTGTTGGCTTCAGAATAAAAAATCTTGGCAAACTCTGACTTAAATAGCAAAAGCTTCTCTTATCAATTCACTTAGCAGAAGTAGAATGGCTGAGTTGGCCTGCAGTATAATAAAATAAATAGGGATAAAACTCTTGTTAAGCTACTTTACATCTTTTCACGAAACTCAAACAATTAAGCATGGTGCCTTGAATTAGATTCAGAATTTGCAGATAAATCTTGTACTGCTGCTAGAATTAAATGTGACCATTTGGTGCAGCACTGTAGCACTGTCTTCCTGTTTATTCATCGATTTTCTCGAGTGGGCACCAGTAACGTTTCACAACAAATTGTGAGATTTGTTACTGTTTTTGGCATTTCGAATACATCACAGGTAGCTTGCCAGACTTTGCCATGCGGGCGAGATAGTCTTAGTAGCTGCTTGAAAAAGCTAAAAATAAATGAATAAGCAAAAACAAGAAAAGGAAAACTCCCTAGAACCATCTATCACAACCCAACATGAAGTGGTACAGATGAGTGATTGACCTCCTCTGATGCCACATGGAACAGAAGAACCTCCCAGCTGAGCCCCACATAACCCTATGATTATAAGCAAACGAAGTGGTATGTGTGAGTGTGAGTGTGTGTGTGTGTGTGTGTGTGTGTGTGTGTGTGTATGTATGGATATATATATATATATATATATTTTTTTTTTTTTTGGTGGGCGGTGGCACACCAAGTAGTGCTCAGGGATTACTCCTGGATGGTTTACTGGAAACAGAATCTGAATTCAGGTCTGACTGCTTCCCCAGAGTACCCTAAGACCCAGCTAGAGTCTGCCTTATAAATTTCCTGGTGACTGAGAAAAATGAACCTGTACTATCACTGGCCATTGGTTATCTGGGTTTAGATTTCTTAATAAGTGGCACTGCCACAGATTACTATCCAGAACATCCAAATTGTTTTGTTTTACTTCTGTTTCTACTTTGAGACTTAAGTAACAGTCCATTGGCCTATCAGCTATAACAAACATCTTTCGGTGCATTATGAGTCCTGACTGGCCACCAAGAAAACAGAGAAATGAGAGTCAACAGAAACTGAGCTACTGAGAGATGGCAGGCAGGCAGGTCTGTCTGTCTGTCTGTCCCACTCCCTCATCAGTCCAAACCAGTTCCAAGCTCATGCAGGGGACTCTGGGCTTGCAGATGGGGACACAGCTCTTTAAGAG
This sequence comes from Sorex palustris, assembly GCA_028565675.1. Lineage (NCBI taxonomy): Eukaryota > Metazoa > Chordata > Mammalia > Eulipotyphla > Soricidae > Sorex > Sorex palustris. Next base: position 3,436 of record JAOXYA010032820.1, read on the forward strand.
GGTAGCCCATCCCTTAAAGTGAGGTGGTAGGGACCTGGGACATAGAAGAGCGGTTGAGGCACTTGCCTTGCAGGCAGCCAAGCCTGGTTCAGTCGCTGGCACCACATAGGTGACCCCAAGCACAGAGCCTCAGGAGTAAGCCTGGGCATTGCTGGGTGTGGCCCCTAAATACTAAAAAACTAAGAGATTCAAGATCCAGTTCTGCTAGACCTTAGTAGATTATAATATAATTCTAGCTTAAGGCATTTTTTAAAACATGGTTCTTTTATGTGGTTTCTACCCTTGTAGATGTAGAGAACTGTCTAATAAGTTATTTTATTTAATACAACTTTTTTTTTAAGTAAACAGATTTTATTTGGAGAGTTTTTGAAGGGAAGGAGGAAGAGAAAGTGGGAGAGAGTGGAGAGTAAGAGAATCGGAAGAGTAAGAGTGTTCAAGAGAGCGAGGGCTTCTCCGAGGGCAGAGAGAGCCAAGATTTTTTTTAATAAATAAAGTTTGAAGTATGTAGATTGGTTTAACCCTTTGTAGAAGGACAGGATAAGATAGTAAACAAATACCATCAGGATGCAGTATCATGGGTTATATGGCGAGAATGAGAGATAGTATGTTAGAAATATTTATTCATTGATACTGTTTCAGTGTGTTTTTGCTGTTAACATTGTTAGGAAACTGTTGCAAGTGATAAATATAAGTCTGGATAATTTAATAAAAAATCAGTCCTAGAATAATAGTGAAAAATTTATTGCTCTTTAATCATAATTACTTATAGTCATGGTTAATATTTTTAAATAATTTATGGATTAAACACATTAAAAAGCCTGAAATCAAGATACTCTTATCATGAAAAGATAGGTATATTTTATAATTGAAACAGAAAAATAAGCAATAATTTGTGCTGAAGGAAAGGTCTCTTAGAAAAAATAATACAACATTGGAGGAAGATGAAGATTCTTGAAGAAAAAATAATGATTTATAGTAAGATCCCAAGCAGAAGTGATAGTACAGTGGTAGGGCATTTGCCTTGCGTGGTCAGCCCAGCTGAGCTGGGTTCAATTCCTCCACCCCTCTTGGAGAGCCTGGCAAGCTACCGAGAGTATATCACCCACTGGCAAAGCCTGGCAAGCTCCCCATGATGTATTCATATGGCAAACACAGTAACAACAAGTTTCACAACGGAGACGTTACTGGAGCCCACTAGAGCAAATCGATGTACAATGGGAGGACAGTGATACAGTGCTACAGTAAGATCCCAAGAGAGTTGTTAATCTATTGACTAAGCAAGCTTACAGCTTAGATTCATTCACCAAAAAGTGTTGCCAGCAGAGATCCTTCAGAAATCCAAGTGCTTGCCAATGACCATGGAATTTGTCCAACCCATCTGCATCTAATTATTTGTCCAAACTAGATTTTACATTTTCAAAATAATACTGCACTTAGGATATCTCTAGGGATATTAATCCAGTTATCACATTGTCAGAAAGCTCATAAAATTTTTGGATAAATTTTCTATTTGCTGATGTTTTTATATACCATTTTACTTGGTTAAATAGCTATTTTCTCCTTGACTTTTCAGTCTTTTACAGTGTTAATATGTCACATCTTCTTTGCAATTGAACTTATCCCTAAAAGCGGCTGGAGCAATAGCACAGTGGTAGGGTGTTTGTCTTGTGCACAGCCAGTCCGGCGGAGCCGGGTTCAATTTCTCTGCCCCTCTCCAAGAGCCCAGCAAGCTACTGAGAGTATCTCACCCACGCAGCAAAGCCTGGCAAGCTACTGGTGACGTATTCAATATGCCAAACACAGTAACAATAAATCTCAAAATGGAGATGTTACTGGGCCTGCTCGAGCAAATAGACGAACAACCGGAGGACAGTGTTTGACAGTGACAGCTTGTTTTCTTTTGATATCCAATATTCATCAATAACTATTACTTTATTATTTTATGATTAAATCATCACTATTATTTCTCCTATAACTGCTCATTTATTTCACTGATATATGTGGAAACAAAGCTAACATTTATCTGAATTTTAGATGACCTCATAGCAAAAATCAATTCACCTGTTACAAAAAATACACAGGGTATAGCAAAAGTAGTATCAACTTTTATAAGCAATACTGATGAGAGCAGTAATTTCAACTTTGTACAATGCTTTAAAAATCTGCTGAAGGGATCTCTAAAATTATATAATTTGAATTAGTAACACTTTCCTGGGTTGTGTAATGATCTCTAAAATTACATGTGAAAATTGGATACAGAGAGTGACTTTGATGAAGAATACATCAAAATACTGGTAACAAGCTGACTTTTGAGGCCAGGGTAATATTGACTTTTGTTTTTGGAACAAGTTAGAAGGAAAGGTATGATTATTATACTCTCTGCTATTATTACAGAATCCCCCTGTGTATTTGGGACTGTGTATGCTTTGTGCTAAGTTATTGAACAATAAATCTAATTACTTTTTTTTTTACTAATACTTGGAGATTTCTTCCCTTTTCAGGTTGTGTTATGCTTTTTATGTCACATTCAGTGGTTATGTAGTTCAAGGATCAAATTCAGCCTGTTGTGCTATCTCTCCAGTCCCACATATTTCTTTTTTTTTTACATAATATCTGTACAAGATTACAAATATTTATGGAAGATTAATTTACCGGACTACAGCTAAATCTCAGAAAGACAATGTTTATGAGAAATGTCATTCCTGATGTTCCATTAGTTCTCAATGGGACGAATGTCTCTGAATGCAACAGTTATGTGTACCTAGGTCGAGAAGTCAACATGATGAATGACCTGGCACCTGAGTTGCGCGGGAGGAAGAGAGTGGCTTGGAATGCCTTCAAGAAAGTCGAAGAAATAGCTAAGAGGACGAAGAGTCTCCAGCTCTGGGAACATCTCTTTGATTCCACTGTTCTTTCTGCATTAATGTAAGCCTCAGAGACCTGGGCCCTACGAAAACAGGATGAGAATGCTATTTGGGTCTCCCAAAGAGGAATTTAAAGAGCTATGCTTGTAGGATCACGCTTCACTCAAATGAGAGAAAGAATCCGGAATTTCAAACTTCATCGAAGGTCAAGAATCAGGGAAGCTGTCTCGTTTGCCAAGGCATCTAAAAATGAGATGGGCTGGACATGTAATGAGATTTGGAGACAACTGCTGGACTAGAGCCATTACCGAATGGATTCCACGGGATGTCAAAAGATTGCATGGCCGCCCACCTATGAGATGGTCAGACTTCTTCGTCAAGACCCTGAATAATCGGTTTGAGGCTCTTTGTGTTCCTAGAACGTGTAGATGCCAGTGGGCTACATTAGCACGCAGCAGGGAGAAATGGAGATGTTGTTGGCGCCCACTTGAGCGGATCGATGAGTAGTGGGATATCAAGTGATCAAGTGATGGAAGATTACATAATACTTTTGATATATTTCCTTTGTTCTGTGACTACTCTTAAGATGTTCTCTTTGTCACTGTTTTTCAGTCATTCAAATTTTGTTTGTTCATTTGGGGGTCACACCTGGTGCTTCTCAGGGATTACTCCTGGCTAAGTGCTCAGGATCACTCCTGGTGTGCTTGGGGAACCATATGGGATGCCAGGTATCAAGCCCCTATTGGCCTCGTAAAAGCAAGTGCCTTTTCCACTATACTGTCTCTTTGGTCCCTGGTGATTTCTATTTTATGTACTTCATTTTTATAGTTCATCCTGGAAATTATTGAGCTAGTGAAATAGGCAGGCAATGAAGGAGGCCATGGTAATAAGTTTAAAAAAGAAAAAAAAATCAAGATATGGTCATAAAAGGAGATCTGAGCCCCAAACTCAGAACTGAAATGATCTAATCCAGACTTCAGGACAGCCTGAGTTTCCTACTTAAGATGATTGTGAAAATCCAGCACAAAGTCAACGGCTAGAGACTCTCACGATAGAATTCAGCAGGATCTAAGAACTATTAAGTTTGGAAGTGTAGAAAAGCACAAGGGCTCAACATTTTTTCTTCTTGACACAATCCAAGGAAAAGATTTTCATTTACAGAGGAATTCCTTGAGACAATAACGTTTAAAAAAAAAAAAACTATGAAAGCGACGTTCAAAGCAAACAGGAGTTTCCACTTTGGAATTCCCATTTTGGGGTTTTCTATTCCTTTCCTTTACTTCTTATATTTCATGGAACTCTCTCTTACCTCTGGAGAAGTCTGATTTATCTCTTAAGCCACGTGACCATGTCTGTCTCCAAATTTTCAGATTTTTTTTTATAAACTTGGGGCCATACTTGGTTCCTAAATCCTGAACCTGTCCTTTGGAATCATTCCTAGTGGGGTCTTGGGTGTTGGGGATCAAACTCTAGTCAGCAGCATGCAGGAAAAGCACTCAGCTGGAGGAACTATCTCTCCGGGCCCAGATGTCCTTTTTCCTGTGAGAGTGAACATCAGAACTGGGCAACATGGACGACAAATAGAAAATCTGGGAGGAAATTAGACTGACTTTTCTTACTAAAGAAATTTCTTGCTTCAAGCTAAGTTCAGACATCTTCCATGAAAACTCAAGTGATAGGGATCAATCTCTATATCCCAAGTATCAACTGACTTCAGGTGCAGTTTGAAGACTGCCTTAATTTCTCTTCAGGGATGGTGGGTCCCTAGCATCAATACTGTCCGGCAAGTGCTAAGCACATCCCCACTGGGACTGTATGATTCTAGCAGGCAGTCTGTAGCTCTGCCTTGCTCTCTTATTGTTGTGCTACCGCCCTTGCTTCCTATGCCTCCGACCCACTAACTATAGCAAAAGGGCCCTTTTGACAAGAGGAGTATGCACAAAAGTTTCCCCACCCTAGATGGCTCGCAGCAATACTCCTAGCTGACTTCACCAAATTATAACATGAAGGTTTGTTTTCACTGCTTCTCAAGGGCAAATCAAATGAGAGACAGTGACAGATTAAGAAAGAATTTTATTGATGGCTGCTGGGAAGATAGTGGGGTTTTAAGGCCTCAAAACAATCGTACTGTCTCCAAGGTCACAAGAGTGGTTTCCATAGGAAAAGATCAAGGTAGACAGGGTCAGTTGTAGACCATGGCCCCAAGAGTAAGCAATAAGTTTTTTCCTGAATTTGTCTCCTAAGTCAAGCTTTGTGAGTTTCAAAAGAAAAACGTGGGCGTGGGACTCAAGCTTTTGGTGGCTGAGAACCGCCTCCCCAGGCCTGTCAAAGGCGATAAACAGATGAAGGACTAGGGAACAGAGAAACAGGGCCCCGACTGGTTGGTGGACAGTATATTTCTCTCTCATCCCCAGCGTGGTCCAATCTCTCCACTTACAGCACAGTCATAGTCATAGTTTTGGTCGTAGTCCTAGTCATCATATTTCCATCATCCTAATTTTCTCGTAGACCTCAAAGTCCTCAACCCTTCTTACCCCTTACAGCATAGTTATATAGAAATAATGAAGGGTGGGGGTTCACATAGGTGAGGGTGAATATTGTCATGACAACAAACAGAGGTAAAGTCACTCCTTCAGGGGAAATTCTAGGGATTAACTCAAAGACAAAATCTCATTTGAGGGATCAGCACTCCAAATTATTAGGAGATCCACTCAAGGTTGGGAGTCCATCCAGGGTGTATTGCTTTCTCCTTTCCTCAGCTAGTAATCCATTTATATAATCATAGTAAATTTACTTCTTCTTATAATAGTTCTAGTCATTTTGTATGAACACAGTAAAAGACATAGTAAGCTTAGCTCATCTTGGGACATCTCACTAGATATTCCAGAATACAGTCCTCAGGCCAGGTTAGTCTTTCCTAACCCCAGCTGGATCCTTATTTATTTACTTCTTTTTGACTCATGGCAGTTTGTCCATGACCATGTTCTTAACTTATTATATTTCTTATGGCACTTAGCTTGTCCCTTTCTGATGCCAGGGTTGCTTACAGCTTGCCCTGGGTTCATCCAGTACCTTTGTAGGGACCCTCCTTTTGGGTGTGTTAGGAAGTAAGGGCAACAGAGGCATAAATCAGGTAAGTATGTTGGATGCCAAGCAGTAAGTATTATTTGGAGTCAGTTAACTACTATGTTACAAAAACATAGCATCCACTGTCTTCCTGCGTCTGTACAAAAAGATTATTGCTAAACAAACCATAAAAATGGCATAAAGGAAAGAGAAAAGTGATATAGGAGTATTAGTGCTTGATGGAATTGGGTGTGCCTCAGGGCCACTGTTGTGAAAGTAGCTCAATAAGCCCTAAGCTCCCTGTGGAACAAGGACAACCCAATGTTATCCAACAACATTTCATCTACAAATTTTAACAGAATAGAACAAAGTGATGAACTTGTCCTGATTTTAAATTTTTAGACAGAGAGGAGCTGAGATGAGAAAAGGATCTTTGTCTAGAAGTTGGTTTTTTTTTTTCTTATTCTCTGGGAGAATATGTGTAAATGAAAACACGTAGTTTTGATTCTGTTGCAAGCAGATAGATGTGGAATGGTGGTGGTGGTAATGATTTTGGGGGAAAGTATTAGAAGGACAAAGAAACTGTCTGCCTAGTTGTCATCTGTGGCCCACAAATGATATTCTTTTGAGGTGCAAATAATCTTTTAGAGGTGGGAAAAATGAAGCACCACCTAGATGCAGAAATGAGGCACTGTCTAGAGAAGAGTGGATCAACCTTTCTGTATTTCAAGAAAATTTAAAGGTCATGATAACAATATAAAAAAGACCTGGGAAAATCCAAAATCTGTCTTCTCAGCAATGCCTTAGGAACAAGCTTTACTTGGAATGAGGCATTCAGTTTGGAAACAAAAACAACTGTAAAACCACCTTTGTAAAGTCATGTGTCATCCATTCATCTCTGTATCTTGACCTGAGATGCACACTCTCAGCTTTTTCCCCTCCAGAGAAGCCTGTGTTCTCTCTTGAATGCATCCATCTCTTTCTTTCTCTATCACTCCTTTCTCTCTTTGACTCTCATTTTCTCTTTCCTCTCTCTCTCTCTCTCTCTCTCTCTCTTTCTCTCGCTCTCTATCCTCATATACTGTTCTAAATAAAACTATTTTACTTCACAATGTTGTCTCCCCCTGAAATTCTTTTCTGTAAAAAAAGGCTATGTTCCTGGAAAATGTGGGCAGAAAGTCAGTAAGGACTGACTTTCGTTTTTCTGCTGAGACTAACGGCTCACTCTAGCCTGAGTCTACAGTTGACCAAGAACACCGGTGGTAGTGATGGTGGTTGTGCTGTGTAGACAAAATGGCTTTGGGCACAGCCTGATAGCTCCCTTGTGAGACTGGTGGGCCACTAGTACTCAAGTAGAGGTGCTCACATCAACTTTACCAGTGCTAATCCACCTAGGAGCTTTCCTATCTGATTGAGACAGTTTGAGAAAAAAGAAAACACTTTTCTCTTGAAGCTACTTCTCCTGGTCCTCACTTAACCCAAACTACCTGCCATCTAACTGGCAATACAGTCAGAACTAAGATGTCCTGCAACATTATTCATAAGCTATCTGGGAAATCTGTTTCCTCAAGTAGCTCTTGTCTCACCTACAATTCTTCTGTTATCACTGTATCACTGTCATCCCATTGTTCATCAATTTACTCGACCGGGAGCCAGTAATGTCTCTATGCCTCCCAGAGCTGAGATTTTAACAGCCTCTTCTTACTCGTTTTTTCCTAATGATTGGAGGCTCTTTCAGAGTCATGGTAATGAGGCCTGTTGTTGTTACTGTTTTTGCATATCAAATACGCCACTGGGAGCTTGCCAGACTCTGCCTGTGAAGGCAGGATACTTTCAGTAGCTTGCCGGGCTCTTCGAGAGGCATATATTTATGTATTTCTCTCTATGATGTATTTCCTATTATATATATTATATTTTTTAATTCCCCACCCCTTCAATCATCACCACCACCTTTAAACTTTCTATTCCATGTATGTGAGTTACATTAATTTGTTTTGGGGTTTGGTTGTTATTGTTTGGTTTTTGATTTTGAGGAGCCACACCTGGTGTTTCTCAAGGTTTATTTCTGGCTCTGTGATCAGAGATCACTCATGGTGATGCTCAGGGGACCAAATGGGGTGCTGGGGACCAAACTTAAGTCCAGTAGTATGTACCTGACCACTGTCCTATATCTTTGGCCTCAGACCTGGGTTAATTTTTTCCATAGGTTACAGAAGCTCTATTATGACCACATTATGTTTTTTTTAAATTTAATTTAAAAATCTGTGTTTAAAAAGTTTACTCTCAGTAAGTTTAGTGATTTTACTTTGTAGAGTATCTAACTTGTCACTTATCCCAGTTAGCTAAACTTTGTATTTATATATTTTACTTTTCTGTAAAAATGTCTTGTCTATTTTCTTTACTTTATAGTTTTCATTCTCCTTTTTTGCTTTATTCTTTACAAATTTTATATGCACTTATACATCTCAGTGCATTTTTAATTTGTCTATTTGAGTCATTTATGGTTCTATTTTTATTGGTTGTTTTTTCCTGCTTTGTGTTATATTTGTCTGCTTCTCAACATAAACAAAAAGTTTTAACTTAATATAAACATTGTATAGATTCGATGCTAAGAATCTGGATTTGTTTCTTTACTTTAAAAAGAATTGGGCTTCATATTGGCATTTTGATACTTGCTGATCAATTTCACTCCAGAGGCATTTTTAAAGCATTGCCAGACACATTTGGAGTGTCCTTCATTTAATCAATAGCTTTCTTAAATTATGTACACATCGTTCCCTTGGATAATATTTCACTCTCCTAAATATGTTAAAAAAATCTTTGAAAACTCTGCATTGACCTGGTTGGAATTAACATGCTTTCTTGGAGCTCCCCTTGTGTAAAAGCAGGGAATTCTGATCTTACAGTTACCTGGTTCTTTTCCTTTTGTTGTTGTTGTTTGTTTTTGAGCTAAAATTATTGGGTACTCAGAGTTTACTCCTTCCTTTGTGTTCATTCCTGACAGTGCTCAGGGGGAACTATACAGTTCTGGGGATCAAACTAACACTACACACACAAGATAAATGTGTTAACCCATGTACTACCCTTCTAGACTCTTGGTTCTCTCAACTGGGTTTCCTGTGCTTCTATGTGTGTATATCGATACTTAGCAAAGATGCTAAAGATCTCTGAGTTCAGGTCTCTGGAGCTCTATTTCAACATGGTTTCCTCTTTTCTAGAAGTCTGCCTCCACAACTTCTATTTGCTTCAGCCATTTCTATTGTCCACTGCACCTTTGTGAAGCAGCTGCCTCTTTGGGGGAAGGAAGAAAGGTTTATATCTTTGTGCATGTGTTCCTGAAATTGTGTTTAGGCAATGAACAATAATTTATGAGTTAGCATCCTGAGTTTGCCTTCTCCCAGGAAGCACATTTGCGAGAAGCTTCTTGTAAGTCCATATTTCCCTTTGTAGCAGGAAAGCACACAATCACAAACACAAATCATCCTGTTAGTCGTCGATTGGTTCGAGCAGGCCCCAGTAACGTCTCCTTCATCCTAGCCCTGAGAT
>JAOXYA010032827.1:0-12910 GCA_028565675.1 Sorex palustris
TAGGGGGAATCATGTCTGCCATGGAGGCAGGGGGAGGGTGGGAAGGGGGGGTTATACTGGGGATATTGGTGGTGGGGAATGTGCGCCTGGTGTTTGGGGGATGGGTGTTTGATCATTGTGTGATCCTAACCCAAACATGAAAGCTTGTAACTGTCTCACGGCGATTCAATAAGATTTTTAAAATAAATAAATAAATAAATACATTTTAAAAATCAAGCTTCCTCAGCAAAAGGGTCCTTGAGAGTGGTGTGTGTGTGTGTGTGTGTGTGTGTGTGTGTGTGTGTGTGTGTGTTGGGGGGGAATGGGGCAGGCATACTCCTCAGACATGAGAGAGGGGATTGGCAGGCCTGGGGAGAGCTGGGATCCTGTCCAGGAGAGGCAGAGGCCAGGTCCTCCGGAGCAGGCAGGACTGAGTCCTTGGTGTTCCCCGGGGCGGCCCTTCAGGAGCCCGTGAGGGATGGGGGTCCTGGAGGGGTGTCTGCGCCCTCCGGGGGGGGGCGTCAGGAAGACTGGCCCGTGTCCCATCCCCAGGAGTCCTTCAAGGTCCCTGTAGCCTGGTCAAAGCTGCCAGAATACTCTCTACCTGGCACAGAGTGGGTCTCTGGCGGGGGACATTTGTTTGGTTTTTTTTGGGGGGGGCACACCCAGTGGTACTCAGGAGTTACTACTAGTTCTGCACTCAGAAATCACTCCTGGCGGTGCTCGGAGACTAGGTGGGATGCCAGGGATTGAACCCGGATCGGCTGTGTGCAAGGCAGACGCCCTCCCCGTGTCCTGTCGCTCTGGCCCCAGGCTGGGGTAGACAAGATGCTCTCCCGGTCTTAGCTCTGCCCCTGGAACTCGCTGAAGTGATTTCAGGAGGAAGCAGCCCTGTCTCTCTAGGCCGCTCCCCACCCATGGGGAGAGGAAAGCAAGGGACTCAGGCAACTCTCCTGCAGGGGCAGAACGAGCTTCCCTGGGCCTCATCTCTGTCGGATCAGAGGGTCCCCAGCTGCTCCTGGGCCTTGGCACCAGGTGTCCCCATCCCCCAGGGGCCGAACTCCCACCTCTGGCCTGAAAACCGTCCCACCCGCAGGCACTCACAGCTTTTCCAGCAGGGCGAGTCCCAGGAAGGAGCCGTTTCGGAGCCCGCTGATCCTGTTGTTGCTCAAGAGCCTGCAGGAGCCGAGAGAAGTGGGAGAATGAGCCGGGCGCCAGGTGGAGAGACATCTGAGACAGCGCCTCCTAGAGTTGTGCCAGGGAGGCCCTTGGGGGGAAGCCAGAGAAGGCTCAGACACCCGGATCCCGTTAAATCAAACACGTGAGCTTTCCGGGCAGAGGGCTGAGTGCGGCAGCCTGGCCCTTGGGGTGGGGGCGGCGCTGAAGTCCGTGAGGGTGTCAGGCTAGTGGGGTCTCTGCGACCTCAGGGAAGAGGGCACAGGCACCTCAGAGCCCTGAGGGTGAGCCATGGCACCCAGGCTTCCCGGCCTCTGCCCTCAGTCCGCCTCCTGACTTGCCGGTGTTGGGGGGATGGGAAGGGGCAGAGCTGATGGGCACCCGCGCCCACCCACTCAACTTCCTCGGCCACGCTCCCCACAGAGCGAGCGTGGCAAAGGGCGCAGGCCTGTCGAACCGCTTATCCAAGGAGCCCCTCGGCCCAGACCCAGGCAGAGGGTCCCCGTCTCTGTCTCCGCGGTGGCCTGGGAGGCGAGGGGCAGTTCAGGTCTCTGCACGGGTGCTCAGGACAGGGAGGGGGCAAGGCCTGGGCAGTCGTGAGTGGGGCATGAGGCTTGCTAGAAGCGGGTGGTGGTTCTGTTTCCACATGCACAGCTCAGGTCCCGCACCTGCCCTTCTGGCCACCCCTCGGCCCCCAGACAGCACACACAGGAGAGGCGTGAGGGGACAAATGGCGAGTCTCTTCCTCCTGCCCGCCTCTCTCCAGAGAAACCCTCCACAAAGGGGGCTTTCTCCACAGAGCATGCGGGGAAAGGGGTTTTCTGGGATTCCAAAGTGCTTCACACACACACACACACACACACACACACACACACACACACACACTCACATACACACAGACACACATGAACACACACACATACAAACACACACAAACACACATGCACACATAAACACATACATATACATACACACATAGCCCAGCGGTAAGGCGTTTGCCTTGCAAGTCGCAGGACGGCCGAGCCGGGTTCGATTCCTCCACCCTTCTCGGAGAGCCCGGCAAGCTACTGAGAGTATCTCGCCCACACGGCAGAGCCTGGCAAGCTACCTGTGGTGTATTCAATATGCCAAAAACAGTAACAACAAAGTCTCCAATGGAGACGTTATTGGGCCCGCTCGAGCAAATCGATGAACAACGGGAGGACAGTGGTACAGTGCTACAGACACACACACACACACACACATACACACACACATATGCACACACATACACACATATACACACATACACGCACACACAAACATACACACATACACACACACACATACACACAATACCTCAGTACTTAAGTAAGTGCAGCATGGCCATCACCATACAAACAACTGGAACTTCCCTGAACCTTTTTCTCTCTTCTTTCACATTGAAGTCTAGTTAACCCTCTCCACGGCTGGTAAATCACAGTCTTGACTGACATACTCAGGCCTGAGCAGGGCTGTGATGGTTCCCGTGGTGGTGACAGCAGCCTTGAGTGGGATGATTTTCAGTCCAAACCCACCATGGGCCAGAGCAGGAGCCCAGTGGGGAGGGCGCTTGTCTTGCATGCACGTGACACGGGTTCAATCCCAGCATCCCGTTAGGACCCCTGAACCCTCCCAGGAGTGACCCCCAAGTGCGGGGCCAGAAATAACCCCTGAGCATCTATGGGCATGGCCTCGAAATAAAACAAACAAAAACCCACCTTCTCTTACCTCCGTCCACCCCTTCCTGCCTCCCCGACTGGACTGTCAGGGGTGAGGCGATCCCGTTTCCTTGGGGCTGTCATGAGGGTTCTGAAGTCACCGAGGGCAGCCTCACGCCACCCTCTGTCCCACGGCCAGGGGGACAGAGGGTGACTGCCTGACTGCTCTGACTGCCCCCTCCTGACTGCCCCCTCCCAAGGCGGGGGTCACAGAAAGGATAGGAGTGCTGATGGAGGGAGCAGGGCCCGTGACGGGGAGCGGTTTCTAGAAGGGTATTACAGCTCGTCACAGCCCTGCTCATAAAGAAGTCGTGCATGCAGGAGAGGGGGCAGGCGGGCTGGGAACAGGCCTCTCAAACTGAGCAAAGAAGGAAACGAAAAGGTCTGATTTCCTGCAGATTTGAGTTCCTACAGAGATGAAAGGGGCTGGGCTCTGACTCACACGTCTTACATGTATGTGTGAGACTCCCGAGGAGGAAGGAAGGAGGGCGGGAAGAAAGGAGGTAGGGAAGGAAGGAGGGTGGGGAAGGAAGGAAGGGAGGGAGGAAGAAAGGGAGGGAGGGAGGAAGAAAGGGAGGGAGGGAGGCAAGGCAGGTAGAGGTTACTAAGTGCTGTGGGGTGGGGTGTTTGCTCTCTGATGTACTCAGGGACGAGTGCTCCTAGGACTGAAGCTGGACTCCTGCACACGAAGGTGCTCCCGGCCCTCTGGGCAGCCCCCTCAGCCCCCGCAAAGGAATGTTTGCTTGCTTGCTTTGACCACACCTGGCAGTGCTCAGGCCTTACTCCAGGTTCTGTGCTCAAGGATCTTGGGGCACCATATGGGGTGTGGGGGATTGAACTTGGGTTGGCCGCAAGGCAAGTGCCCTGCCCGCCACTGGACTATCTCTTCAGCCCCCTGAAAGGGAATTTTAATCTTTAATTCTTTTTTGCTAATTCTTTTCTTCTTCTTCTTTTTTTTTTATTTTTGGTCACACCAGGCGATGCACAGGAGTTACTCCTGGCTCTGCACTCAGGAATTACCCCTGGCGGTGCTCAGGGGACCCTATGGGATGATGGGAATCAAACTCGGGTTGGCCGCGTGCAAGGCAAACGCCCTACCCACCGTGCTATTGCTCCAGCCCCTTTTCTTCTTCTTTTTGGGTCACACCTGTGATGCTCAGGGGTTACTCCTGACTCCGCACTCAGAAATCACTCCTGGCAGTACTTGGGGGACCATATGGGGTTCTGGGGATCAAACCCAGACCGGCTGCTCGCCAGGCCAGTGCCCTACCCTCTGTACTGTCGCTCTGGCCCCAAGTTTTAGAAAGCAGATCACTGAATTTAAAAAAACATTTTTTTCCCAGTGATGAAAGCCTGAAGTCCTGACTTGGTAACCCTGCTCAGACATTCCGGGTGCGAGAGGCACCCCACATTCTCTAGAATGTGCCCTTCACCCGTTAACCCTTTCACAAGGTCCAGGGAATGTGGCCCAGAGCTGCCAACAGAAACACAAGGCAAGCCACACATGTCATTTAAACGATTCTATAAAACAGTGGTTACTAGAACGGGGCGGGGGGGGGGCCTGGAGAGGGGTAAATTGGGAAAAAGAGGGAGAAGTTCATGATGAAGGGGAGAAGCTTTTAGTGGTGAACATAATGGAGCAGACACAGATGCTGATTTATAATGCTGTACACAGGAAACCTAGATGACATAAACCAATGTTGCCCAAACAAAATTTCGAATTCTAGGGCCAGGGAGAGAGCTCAAAGGGCTGGAGCATAAGCTCTGCGGCTGGGTCTGAATCTGGCGTCGCGCGTACCCCTGACGCCACCCAGAATGCCCAAGCACGGCCACGGCAGGGCCACCCCCCCAAATTAAAGGTTTAGTAGTCACATTTTTAAAGTTTTAAAATGACATTAATTTAAACAACTAGACTTTAATTTAACTTAATGCATTCAAAATATTTTTTGTTTGTTTTTGTTTTGCGGGGCCACACCTGGGGGTGCTCAGGGATCACTCCGGGCGGGCTCAGGGGGCCGTAGGGGACCCAAGGACTGAACTCAGGTCTGCTTCATGCAAGGCAAGCGCCTGCCTGCTGTACTGTCACTCCAGCCCCCAAACCTTCCTTTAACACGTAGCCTGGTAGACCAAAGTGGGAAACTGCGACTGCCTCTGTCTGCGGGTGTGGTGTGTCCGTCACTCTCGGAACAGCCTCATTACAGGTGCCCCGGAGCTCTGGCAAAGTCCTGGACGCTCGCTCCAGGGCCTCTCAGCAGCTCCCATGAGGATGTCAGGACTACAGTGAGATGCAGAGAGCAGTGTGAAGTGTGTGTGTGTGTGTGTGTGTGCACGCGCACGCACGTGCGTGTGCACGTATGTCTATGTGTGCATGTATCTGTGTGGTATGCACACGTGCCCGAAGATCTGTTTCCGTGTGTACACATATGTCTGCATGTGCATGTATCTGTGTGGTATGCACACGTGCCCGCAGATCTGTTTCCATGTGTACACGTATGTCTGTGTGTGCATGTATCTGTGTGGGATGCACACGTGCCTGTAGGTCTGTGTATCCATGTGTACACGTATGTCTGTGTGTGCATGTATTCGTGTGGGATGCACGTGTGCCTGTCTATCTCTGTATCTGTGTAGTGTGCATATGTGTGTGCAGGGGCCAGCCCCGAGGCAGGAGCAGTGGCTGCTCTGGCCCTGACTATCCTGTCTCCACAGGTCCCCACCACCTCTGCCCAGCGCCCGCAAGCCCAAGGCCAGGCCCTGGTCCCTCTGCTGAGGGCAAAGGCAGACTGGCGGGGGGAGTTCCTCAGCTCAGCCACTCTTCAGGCTACTCTGGCCCTTGGCAAACTCCCACCTCAGCAGTCCTGAAATGAGGTGCTTCCCTCAGCGGCAGAAAACACGTCTCTGCTCCCCCCGGCTGGCAGAAAAGCCGGGCCCAGGCAGCAGCATCTTGGCTCTCACCGCACAGCGGGCTGACGGTTCGGCCCAGAGACCCACAGTGCATCTGCCCTTCCCACTGAGAGGGCCTGAGAAAATGGACTTGAGAATGACCTCCCTGCGCTCAAAGCCCCGGGGTCACGCCGGAAGGGGGTCCGGGCTGTGGCTGGTGACGGGCAGAGAGAAGAAGCAGTCTCCGGGGCTGCCCCGGGGAGATGGACACACAACCAGCCTCACCCCACAGGAAGGGAGATGTCCCCCCACCCCAGGCTCCCCTGGAGGACAATGGGCAGGCGGCCTCCACGATTGGGGGACCAGAGGGAGAGGGATGGAGGAGGTTCTGGCCCAGGGTCCGATCAGCGTCTCAGGCGTTGAAACCCAGACACAGCCTTGGCTGCCCCCAATGTGCCCCGGCCACACGCAGAGCCAACTAGGTGGGTCCTCCCGGCCAGCTGACCAGCCCCCAGAACTCTGGGACATCTCGGACTCCTTCAGCCACCCCCCCATGCCCTGCTCCCTGCCAGTGAGAAATGTCCATGAGAATGGGGCAGGGGGGTGGCGGGGCAGTCCCTGACCCTTGTCCTCTACTCCAGAATCTGAAATCTGGCCAGGGACGGGGGCACACGGTCCATCTCAGAGCCCTCCAGGCTAGGGTCTTAATTTAGGGAGACAAGCAGCAAGCGAAGTGACCACTAAGGAGGCTGGAGGCCAAGCGAGTGAGTGGCTGGCGTCGCCAGGAGCCTTGTGGCCTCTGGGCAGCCGCAGGAACTCACCCAGATCCCAGCCTGACATCGAAGATGACCTTGGCGTGGGGTGGGGGAGAAGCGGGGGATGGGGGGGATGCAGTCACTGCTCTGTGGGGACAGGCCAGGCCAGCACACAATGGTCCTTACATGTGCAGGGAGGGCCATACACGTCAGCTCATCAGCCACCCACAAACGCACAGGCAGGGACCTCACATGGTTTGCTCTTGGGGGCCTGTGCACCGCCCCCCCCCCCGCCTCGGGTCATGGAGTTCAGGCTATTGGTGCCCTGTCTGCAGCCTGGGAGGCTCTGGGGAGGCGGAGGAGACAGGGGCTCACTCCTCCACCGAGTCTCACATCCGGGACCCTCCCTGAGCCATCCCCGTGCAGCGGGACTCACAGCCCAGTCTCCAGGACCAGAGTCTAAGGCCGCCAAGATACCTGAAGCCAACAGAAGAATCACTGAGCTCACATCAAGGTGTCCCCGACCGGAACTCCTCTGTATGTCATCAAATTCATTATCACAAGGCAGTAGCCATTGCCCTAACTGGGAAGGAGCAGGACAGTAGAGTCCTGGGCACCTCCCCGCCCCCCCCTCATCCCCAGGCTGACCAGCCCTACCTTTGCATTGGGCTGCCTGCAGGGCACATGCGTGCTGGCCAGGACCCGGGATGTGGTTTGCACACTTGAGTGTGGCCTTGGGTGCCACCTTCTGCCAGGAGGCCTGAGCACCAGCAGATCATGTGAGTGCTAGGTAGGGGTGGGTAGTGAGACCCCTGGGCAGCCCAACAGAGGAAACCGAGGAAACTGACTCCCTGTGGCTCCTACCCTGGCGCCTGTCTCCTATTCTCTGATGCGTTCGTTCTCTGCACGCCATGCCATCTGGGTGCTGAGTGGGCAGAACCCGCAGGGAGCCTCCCTGGCCATGTCTGTGGGTCTGAGATGACTCTGGAGACAGACGCTCTGGGTGTTGGTGGCGGGAGCTGGGGCCAGGACAGAGAATGGGCAGCGCTCACCCTGGCATCACACCCTCGAAGCTCAGCCCTCCTTCCACATGCCCCAGGGGCCCCTCCCCCTCAGTCTCTACATACTCCCAGGCACAGGGATGCAGCAAGAGGGGCAGACAGAAACGAGTGAGTGTGTGAGTGTGAGCTGTGTGTGTGAGTGTGTGTGAGTATAAGAGCATGTGAATTGTGTGTGTGATGAGTTGTGTGTATGTGTGAATGTGTGTGTGCTCACGCATGCTGTTCATTTCACGTGTGTGTTCATGTGTGTGTGTGCATGGATGTCGTAGTCCGAGGAAGCTGAAAAGTCACCCCCAATAAGTTATTTATTTATTTTACTAATGAATGCTTTTTTGTGCCTTTTAAAGTTCCTAATCTGTTTCACCTCTACGTGTGGTGCAAAATCTCCTCATTGGGAAGTCCAGCTTTTGGGTGAAGAAAGTGGTTTCCTTTTGAAATATAAGGAAACCCAAAGGGTTCATTTGTTGCCATATTTTTATTTTATTTATTGGGGAGCGGGGGGCACACTTGGTGGTACTCAGGGGTTACTCAGGAGTTACTCCTGGCTCTGCACTCAGGAGTCACTCCTGGCAGGCTCGGGGGACCCTGTGGGGTGCAGGGATAGAGACCAGGTCGTCCACATTCAAGAGAAATGCCCTGCTCCCAGCCCGCTGCTGGGGGAAGGTGGGTATGGTCTCTGTTCGGTTCCTAGCTGTGGGGGGGCCCTCCTGGTCGCCCTAACCCTGCTCTAGGGGCAGAGCCCTCCCCTCTGGCTGGCTGTGGCGGCCCGCAGCATGGTCTGAGGGGCAGGGGCTCCTGTTTTGTAGGTGGGTCTCCTCTCCAGAGCACCCCCCTAAGTACACGTGCACTCGTGGGGTCTCGTGGGGTGGAGGCGCGGGAGAAAGTGGGTTAGTGTGTGTCCCCTACGTGGTCTCTAAGAGCTTGGTGTGGCCCAGAGGGGAGCCAGGCCTGACCGGGAGCTCGGTGACCTGGCCAGGACAGTCCCGTTGAGTCAGTAACGAAAGGATCGGGGCCGTGTAGCCCACAGCTTTGCCACTCTGGACCTGAGCCTCCTGCGGGAGCCTGAAGCCTGGGGCTCGGGAAGGAGGGAGGAGGGGAGGGGGGCTGCATGCCGCCAGCTGGGAGCTGTCTGGTCCTCGGCTCGGGCTCCAGCTCTCGGGGCCTCACCTGGTACCATCCATCTTCCCAGCCCTCGGCTCCCCCGCCTGGTCTTTCGCCGCTCCCAAGGCTGGGAAGTGGGGTCCTGGGAGGCCACCCCATGGCTTCATGCTCCCCCACCCCCCTCAGCGGTCCTCAAAGCAAAGGAATGTTCTGGAGTTTGGGAAGGATGCCCCCCCCACCCCCAACCCGGCGGGAAGGGGAGGAGAGCTCCGTCCTGTCAGTGTCTGCGCTCTAAATAGAACACAGCCTGCTGGGGAATGAAAATAAACAGCCCCTCCAGCCGGGCCACTTCCCTCCTGGGGTGGGGGGCACGGGGCGGCCTTCCTGGGGGGGAAGGGGCCTGCGCCTGGGAGCCCCCCCCCCCCCCGCCCTGCAGGAACCCCACTTCCCTCCCAGGCTTCAGTGAAACCAAGCCCGCGAGGGTGGCAGCCTGTTTGGCGGGCTCTGTGCTCCTTCAGGAAAAGAAAGGTTCTTATCCCAGTGACCCCCATGCAGCAGAAACCTGGAAACACTCTCCCTTTACAAACAGACCCCCAGCTGAAGGGGCGACGGATGGCTAGGACTGAAGCCATCGGGCTGCTGGGCCTTTGCGGGAGGGAGTCTCAGACTCACCCTGCAACCCACCGCAGAGGGGCGAGAGCTGCAGGGTCTTCCTGGGGGTCAGGGGCGGAGAACTAGGCCTTCGAAGGGCTCAGAATCACTGGGACCAAGCCCCCTTTCTGGGTCCTGGCCCCGGGCGGGGGGGGCCTTCAGCATCTCCATCCTCCCTGAGCCCCTGCCCCCCCCTTCCCCAGGAGGAGGGAGCCACAGAGAGGCCTCAGAAGGTGCTGGAAGCCCGACCCTGAGCAGGTAGCCGGGAGGAGCCTGGGGGCTGCAGGAGACCCTGCCTTGGGGAGGGCTGTGTGCGGGTCCGGCTCCCCGAGGCCCTCCCTCCTCTCCTGCCCCAGCCGCTCTCCCCTCCCCCTCCCGCTCACAAAAGCTCTCTGTACACAGCCACTTCCTCTGGCTCTGTCTCTGGGCCCAGGCCTTATGAGAACCATATGGGGAAAGAGGGTGAAGGGAGGGGGGTGGGGACACCCCGCCACCCGCC
The DNA here is from genome assembly GCA_028565675.1 of Sorex palustris. Classification (NCBI taxonomy): domain Eukaryota; kingdom Metazoa; phylum Chordata; class Mammalia; order Eulipotyphla; family Soricidae; genus Sorex; species Sorex palustris. Next base: position 9,842 of record JAOXYA010032827.1, read on the forward strand.
CGCCCGCCTGCCAGCATCTTTCCACTCCCCTCGGGCGCTGCGCTGGGCGGCGGGCACACTTTGCCCCAAACTGCCCCAACCAACTGGGTCCCGCTGGCGGGCGGGTGGGGTGTCGCGGGGAGGGCCCGGATCCCAGATCTGGTCTCCAGAAACTGCCTCCCCGCGGCTAGAGCAGCCGTGTGAGCTGACGGCCAGGGCCCCGTTCACTAGGGAGGCCTGGAGGGCCCCATCCTTGTCCCTTCTGCCCCCTTCCCACCCAGGTCAAAGGGCCTGGGGCCAGCAGGGAAAGGGAGGGAACTCACTGTTGGGTCCAGAGGACCCCAAGGCCAGCAGGATGAGGGGCGAGCTCTTCACCTGAGAGAACCCGACAGCACCGAACCAGCTACTCCTGCTGCTCGGGGGCAGACGCCAGCCCTCTCCCTCTAGGCCTCAGTTTACCTGCTGTATGGAGTCTAAGGGTCTTCAGTATGGGCGTTCTAAGCGTGCGTGACCTGGGAGGCTCTCTTCTGAGGGGCTGCCGGAATGTCCTGGGAGATCTTGAAGGACTTTCTGGAAGGATCTCTTAGCAGACTTTGCCAAGAATTCCCTCCATCTTTTTTTTCCGGTTTTGGGCTCCACCTGGTAGTGCTCAGAGGTCATTCCTGCAGGCCTAGGAGGACCATGTCTGGCACCGGGAATCAAACCAGGGTCGGCGGCATTCAAGGCAAGCACTTACCCCTGGACTACCTCTTCAACCCAAGAATTCTCCCTTCGGGAGACTGGGTCGCACCTGATGGTGCCGGGGGGCGACTAAGTGGTATCAGGATCAAACTGGGGTCAGCGACATGTAAGGCCAGTGGCTTTCCCACTGTGCCCTCTCGTGGCGAGGACTCCCTTCTATCCACCTCTCTCAGGGGGAGTTCCAGAGCTGAAACCAGGGGGCATCACTTGCTGCCCCCAAGAGTGTGGGAGGGAGGGGCTTTACAGAGGCCCGAGCCCCCCCACCACCTGATTCCTCCTGCTGGAACCACCTGCCACGGGCCCCTTCTATCCACAAAACCATGAAGCCACGGTGCCCACAGTGGCCCTGAAGCCCAGGCAGCGAGATGGGGTGGGGTGGGACAGAGGGAGCAGGAGGGGATGCAGGACTGAAGGGTGGGTGTGGCAGAGGGTCGGGAGAGGAGGCTCCGGTTTATAGAAGCGGTGGCAGGGGGTGGGATAAGTGGGGAGGTGGGAGGACTCCCTGGGAGGGAAACCCGAGGGTGCTCAGTCTCCAAGCTGCTGGAGACGCCTGCAGCCAGGCCTCACACCTGAGGCTTTCACTGCCCGGGCTGGGTGAGAGGCGGCTGTGTGGAGGGGACGGGGTGGCCTGTCCCACAGGGAAAGGGCGGGGTGCACTGGACAGACAGCACAGCCGGGAGGGTGCTTGCTTTGCATGAGCTGACCCGGGTTCGATCCCCAGCATCCCACATGGTCCCCCAAGCAACGCCTGGACTGATTCCCGAGAGCAGAGCCAGGAGTGACCCCGAGCATTGCCAGGTTGGGCCTCCCCTCACTCCCTCGCCCAAACCAAACCAAACAAACCAAGCAAACAGACAAAAAGGAAGAGGCAGAAGGTAAGAAGTCATGATGCCCGAGCTGTTGGCTTAAATCCTGGGGTGCTTACCGGGTGACAAGCTAAATGGCAACGGCTCAATGCGAGAGGAAACAAACAAGGCGAGTGAGGAAGAAGCTTTGGGAGGCCAGGAGAGGGTCCGGGAGAGGGTTGGGGAGAGGTTGGGGAGAGGGTCGTGGGAGAGGGTTGGGGAGAGAGAGGGTCCAGCTGCTCCTTCTGACTGGGGGCTGCAGCCCTTTCCTGGACTCCCTCCTAAGATGTACACTGGGGGCCAGTGACCGAGTCCCTGGACGGTCCTGCTACAGAAGCACTGGTGTGTGTGTGTGTGTGTGTGTGTGTGTGTGTGTGTGTGTCTGTGTGTGGTGGGGGGCAGCAGTCAGGATCAGGAGGACCTAGTGTGGGGCGGGGCATATGGAACAGTGGGCAGCCAGGGTTCAGCCCAGCTCCAGACTGCATGTTGGTGCGTTCTCAAGGGCTTCTCTAGGGTCTCCCTGACCCTGGGGGGTATCCTGCCACGGCGAGGGGCCTATTTCTTTGGAAACTATCTTAAACCAGCTGTGGGACTGGCCAGAGATGAAAGAGGGGCGAGGCCTTGCCCGGGGATAGTTGGGACCAGAGCTGAGCGAGCAGCCACGCTCGCCACCACCCGCCACGGGGGATTCTCACCCCGAGCTGGCCCGCGCTCTCCCGGGAGTGGCGTCCATGGGAATTGGCCATGGCTGGAAAGCATCAGCTCCAAATCATTCTAAGATGTACTGCAAAACTACCTCCGAACTCTCCCCTCTTTTCCTGACTTCAGATGCTAAGCGTCCCTAATCCCCATACACACACGCAGAGAGGCAACATACAACACATGTGTGTGAGTGCAGCCCCGAGATCAAGTGTACACAAGCATACACGCCTGCACGCACGCACGCATGCAAACACACACACACACACACACACACACACACACACACGCGCGCGCCACGCCCGGAGCGAGTGGGCAGGGCCCAGCTGCCCTACACAGCGAGCATTTTCCTCTCCAGAGCTGAGTGGGCTGGGCAGCGCCCGGCCTGTCTGGACCCTTCAACACCACTGGGGACGCGGAGGGATATGAGCAAACACAGCTGGTCTCCCTGGCCGGCCCCGACGTCCCCGAGCGGCTGACGGGGGGAGAGAACAGACAGAGGGGCCGCCCGCCTCTCCCACGCCACACACAGACACACGCCACACAGGCACGCACGCAACATGCTCACAGGCTGCACCAGTTACACACGCAGACACAGGCAGACTCACGTTCACAAAGACACACGCCACACCAGTTACACACACACAGACCTGTGCTCACACAGACACGTGCCACACTAGTTACACTCACACAGACCCACACACACAGATACATGCCACACCAGTTACACACACAGACACACACACATATAGACACACAGACACACGCTCACATAGACACATGCCACCCCACAGTTACAGAAACA
>JAOXYA010032836.1:0-12910 GCA_028565675.1 Sorex palustris
ATGTGTGGGACTTACTCCTAGTTCTGTGCTCAGAGTTCACTGACCAAACTGGGTCAGGTGGTTATATGGCAAGCACCTAACCCTCTGGACTATCTCCGCAGCCCCTAAATTAAATCTTATAATAGGATCAAGTTTATTTCAATAATATTAATTATATTTATTGCATAGCATAATGATATTGGCCTCAGAGTGTAGATAAAGTGATAAATTTCCTTATTTTTCTCCCTGTATTTTTGGAGTCATTTTATACTAATTTCTCCATAACTGCTTGTGCTGGGTTGGACCTTAAGTAACCTTTACTTTTCATTGTCAGGGAACTGCACCAAATTCTTTTGACAAGTACACATTGGCAGAATATTCTGAACTTTGCAAAAATAAGTGTTCACACACAGATCTATTCCAGTCCTGATGTTTTATAAAATAATGGTTTCTGTTTCCATGTACGTCTAAAATATGGAGTACCTTTTCAAATTTGACTTACTTGTGTTCACTGAGAGCTTTTTAAATGAAAATCCAAAAGAAGGCATTATTTAAGGGCTGGAGAGATAGTACAGTGGGTAGGGCATTTGCCTTTCATGCCGCTGACCTGGTTTCGATTCCCAGTATCCTATATGGTCCCCCAAGAACCACCAGGAGTAATTCCTGAGTATATGTGCCAAGAGTAACCTCTATGCATCACCGGATGTGACCCAAAAAGTAAGGGAAAAAAAGGAATTATTTGCTGAGTTTTAGGGCAAAAACATGGCAATAAGTGAAAATGAGATATTTTGAACTAGTGAGGTGCTGCAGGGAAAGGATGGCTCTCCCAACATTGATTGCACACAATGTGGCTGAGCATAAACCTGTGAGGACCATGGAAGGGCCTGGACACAAGTGCCATCAGTCTGGTACCAGACTGGTACCAGTTACTTCAGGGCTCAATCTGAGGAGCCTTCAGAAAAAGAGTTGAAGAGGAATTATATTTCTGGGCTAGGGAATCTGTATTGAAATTGCCTCCCTGGTTATTTTTTTTTCCTCTCAGTTCTATACTTCTTGAAGTCAGAGATTACATCTTATAACTATAGCACTGTCACTGTTCTCCCGTTGTTTATTGATTTGCTTGAGCAAGCCCAGTAACACTGTGAGACTTGTTACTGTGTTTGGCATATCAAACACGTCACGGGTAGCTTGCCAGGCTTTGTCCTGCGGGTGAGATACTCCTGACAGGGGTGGAGGAATCGAACCTGGGTCAGCCAGGCCAGCTGCATGCAAGGCAAATGCCCTACCTATGACGGTAGTGGGTTATCAGAACTTATTAACGCGAGGAACGCTGACAACTAAGCTGTCTCTTTTTTTTAAAAAAGGAAGGTGGACTCGTGAAACGCCAGAAGGCGGCCCCTGGCAACCACCTCCTGGTCCATCTCCCTGCCCCCTCCCCCTCGCCCCAACCAGGGCTGGCTGTCCACTGCCCGGACCGGGGGCCTCTGGCCGATGTGGATCGGACGAGACGAGAGGACCATAGGCCCGCTGCGCCCTGCGGAGCACTGCACATTCCCTCAGCCCCGGACTCCCACCCCTGCCCTGGGGCCTACCTCTGGGGGCCTCAGTCTTAGGTGAGAGGCGTTGCTGGCTGTGCCCTGCAGACACAGGGGCACTGAGGGGTGTGTGTGGGGGGGGTCCTGCAAGAGCCTTCGGCGCCGAAATGCATCGCCACAAGATTTTCAGGACACTGAAGGCTCAATTGCATTTTTGAAGAACGCTGATTTGGGTTTTCTTTTCAGGGGCCTGGGGATGCTGAAACGCCTGATGACGGTCAAACCTGGTGATGCGCAGGGCTGACTCCTGGCTCTGTGCTCAGGGATCACTCCTGGTGGTGCTTAGGGGACCCCTATGTGATGCCAGGGATCAAATGCTGCATGCAAGTCAAGCGCCGTCACCCCTGGACTATCTCTGCAGCCTGAAAATACTGAGTCTGAAGGAGAGCAGGCGAGGTCTTAGGTGAACAGGCCACGCTACTGAGAAATAAGCTACAAGCACCAACGGCTGTGCCCCAGTGGATGGGAGTCTTGTCCCTTGCTGGACCGAGATTCTGCGAGGGGACACGCAGGTCGGTCGCCTGCAGAGCTCAAGGCGAGAAACCAAAGGGTCAGTGAAGCCACCGCAGCCTGCCCAGCTCACTGACCTGGCAGAGCAAAGGAACCCCCAAGTTCTCCACTGGCACTGCCCATTTCTGTGGGGGCCACGGGGGCCCAGATTTCTATCAGTAAAATAAAAAGCCGAAAGTTAAAATGAAACGAAACGCGGCATTTCCAGAGACAGCGAGATCTCCACTGGCCCGGGCACCAGACAGGGCCCACCCTGGATAACCTCGGTCCCCTCAGTGACTCTGAGACCGGCCCTGCTGTCTCCAGGTCACTAGACAGAACCTATCCAGGGAGACACACTAACGCACGTGTCCCCATGCACAGATGGTGGGGTGAAGCCCGGCACCTCCCAGGAGCTGCAGTGGAACCCTCGGCTCTCCCGGAGTCCCGAGTCCTTGGCGGCACAGCTCGAGTGCCCGTCCTCAGCTTCGTCCCACCTGTCCCGGGCAGAAGCCACATGAACGGCTCCAATGCCCACTGCAGCTGGCCCTTGATTACATCGCCCTTCGTGGAAGCATCACATCATCATGAAATCAGAAGAATGTGCTTTTCAGGTAAGCACATAATCTAAATGAACAGCCTTGTTCCAGAATCTCCCAGGCTCCAGGATGCTGAAGGCACCTCAGGCCGACCAGTTCAGTCTCCAGCATCTGGTCCTCACTGTCCCGTCCCTCCAGGATATGGATATGGATATGGCCCCCAAAACACAAAGGAACAAAGATTTAGTCCAACCCCTCTTCCAGCAAGCACAATATGTTCCAAGCAGCTCCCTGGGTGCCCTCCTAGGTCCCAGCAGCACCATGGGGTCACAACGCCACATGGCCCTGGGGAAGGCCAGGGCTGAGCACTGCATGGTCCAGGTTAGGCGAGAGCTGAGTACCACATGATCCAGGGAAGGCCAGGGCTGAGCACTGCGTGGTCCCAGGGAAGGCCAGGTCTGAGCACTGCATGTCCCTGGGGAAGTCTGGGGCTGAGCACTGCATGGTCCCAGGAAAGACTGGGGCTGGGCACTGCTTAGTCCCAGGGAAGGCCTGGGCTGAGCACTGCATGGCCCTGGGGAAGTCTGGGGCAGAGCACTGCATGGTCCCGGGGAAGTCTGGGGCTGAGCACTGCATGGCCCTGGTGAAGTATGGGGCTGAGCACTGCATGGTCCAGGGAAGGCCGGGGCTGAGTACCACGTGGTCCCGGGGGGAAGGCTGGGGAACTGAGGACCTGACAGCAGGACGCCCAGTGCCTGAGACCCTGGCCGACCCTGTACTTCAAGGACCCGGTTTTACATCCATCCCCAGCAGCCCCGCCACCACTCTACCCTGGCTTCCCTCCCCAGTCAGAAGGAAAATCTCTCATGGCAGAGCGGGAGCTCTGGGAATATGAAGTGGCCTTGGTCCTCATCCTCTTGGCCACAGAGTCAGGAGGGCCACAGCTCCGCCGGTTTGCTCCGGGTCTTATCACAGAAAAGAAATGGGAGTGCAGACACGCTCTTAGATTGTGAGCACCCCCCCCCCATCTTCTCAGGCCCCGCGGTCAGCAGCACCGGGCCCAGGGCAATGGCCCAAGCAGATTTCCAAAATTAGCCTCATCCCTGGGGTGGGTGTGGGGGAGGCAGCATCCGGACTATTTTGGTCATGGTGCTCTCCCTGGCTGTTTGGTGGGGAGAAATTCAGTCTGGGGAGAAGGAAGTGGTGGGGTTCCTGCAGAGGGGAGGGTTTTCAGCAAGTTCACCTACAACCCCCCCCCCGCCCACCTCCGCCCAGTTTTCACTCTTTGATCCCCCAGAACAGAACAAGGAGGCCGGCCACCGCGGTGAGGCGTGTGATTCAATGCGGAGAGTGTGTGTGTGGGGGGGAGGGGGGTGATGACCCAGGGGATGTCCAAAGAGAATCTGACTGCCCGGCACAACCTCCGGGGGCCACAAGACACAGACCGAGGTCCCCTGTGAGGTGGGTGTCAGCTGAGTCTCCTCAGCGTGGTGAACCCTATCACTTGCCGCCATGCAGGATTGGGGTCCAGACGCAGGGGACAGGCCCCACCATGAATGCTCCCTTCTCGGTGTGTGTTCGTTGGCATGTTTGCTCAGTGACCCCTGGCCATGACGGTCACACACAGATGCCCATTCTCAGGGGCCAAGCTAGCCCAAGGCTGGGAGTCCAGAGCGAGGGGCCGTGCGAGAGAGGAGGGGGTGAGCACAGAGGTCAGGGTCAGACAAGCCTGGACCTCCCAGACACAGGAAACTGCCTCTGACCCCGTCTGGATGGTAAACCTCCTTCCCTTCCCTTCCCGCCATGCAAACACACAAACACACACACGCACGCACGTACACTGCGAGTGCGTGTGTACACACACATGCACACACACACGCACACACACACACGCACGCAGTGTGGGCCTGCAGGCCCGTTTGGGTCAGGAAAGGGAAGAGGCTGCAGCTGTCCCGAGGCCAAGAGGGCAGAGCGGGCAGGCACAGGCAGTGCCCTCGCTGGCTGGGCCCAGGGAGCAGGGCCACGAACGGAGGCAAGTGGGCCAGGCCCAGGGAACAGGAACCCCTCAGGCTGGCAGGAGCTGGCGGGGAGAGCGCCAGGCCAGGGCTTTGCTGCTCCCGCTGGCCCCGAGCAGCCCACAGCTCTGGCTCCGGCCCACACACCAAATGAAATCTTTGCCCGAGATGAGTCAGAGGCCGGGCTGGGATGGGGGAAGGGCTGCCGCCTTCCCTGCACCCGAAGTGGTGCACCCTGCGGGGCCCCCGCCCCTCCAGCCCACCCCTCTGCCCCCCAGCCCTAGGGACTTGCCACCTCAGCTGGCCCAGGAGGAAGTGGGGGACCCATGGAGGCGGTGGGGGACTGGCCCCATGTTTACAGAGCCTGAGGACCCATCACTGGGACCCGGCCAGGAGGGGGCAGTGCCAGCCCAGGGGCCCGAGAGGGGCCCCACGTCTGCTTGTTGCCCTGCGGCTTGTTCTGAATCTGCCATCCTCATCACCCCTCACCTGCTGGGACGGGGTGCTGAGAGCGGCGTCTGGCCTGGGGCAGAGTGGGCGTCCCTCCCCAGGGATTACGGATCAGGGAACTGGGCACCCCAGGTGACCGAAGGGGAGGCCCTCAAAGTGCCCCCCTTCCCAACCCCCTCAATCACCATAACAACCACCTCCCCAGGGTCTTCCATCCATCTGCCCACACTCACGCTTTAAAGGCCGGGAGGTAGGAGTATATCGAAACGCTGCTGAGGTTGTAGAGAAACGGCAGGTGTTTCCGGATGTCTGTGGTCGCCCAGTTGCTAAAATACGTGTTGAGTAAACCCTGGTCCCCACCTGGAAAAGAGCATAAAACGGTCACTGAGGAATAAATGTCACTGGGTCTTTCGACACGGGCGATCACACTGTGGGCTGAGGAGAAATCCCACCTTCGGGTTCTGGACTGGAAGGGACACGGGACCGGGGGGACCGTGGGCACGTTGGCAGTAAGGGGAGTGGAAACTGTACCTCAACACTAGCACCCAGACACTCGTCACGGTGTCACCTGAACCGTGACTGAAAAATATGTGGGCTGGAGCAATAGTGCAGCGGGGAGTGTGCTTGCTTTGCACGTGACCAACCTGGGCTCGATCCCCGGCATTCTGTACGGTCCCCTAAGCACCGCCAGGAGTGATTCCTGAGTGCAGAGCCAGGAGTAAGCTCTAAGCATTGCCGGGTGTGGCCCCCAACAAAACAACATCAACAAGTCTACCTTAAGCCCACGACACATGACAGATGTTTTCTGGGATGTTGTACTCCCAGGCCCCTTCATTAGGCCAACGCATCTTTATTGGGCAGCTATTACATGCCAGGCCCTGGTGAGCCCGCAGGGAACAGAAACATGGTCCACGCTGGATGGCGACAGGATCTGCGACCAACCCCCCCAGGGGAGCTGGGCAGGGGGCTCTGAGGGAGCAACGGCCGCCAGCCGGCTGAGACTCAACACGGGCCCGACACCCCTCGCCTGGGAACCCCTCCAGGAGTGATCCCTGAGCAGAGCCTTGAGTACTACCAGGTATGGCCCCCGAACCTAGAATCACAACAACACCTAAAAGATTGACTTTCCCCTTTCTTTCCCTCCGGGGTCGTTTGCTATGGTGAGTCTAGGGGGTGTCAACACTGGCTGCTGTGCTGCAGACTTTTGTTCCTTTGGGCTACGAGGTCTGCAGTGGGCGGGGGGGTGGAGGGCTAGGAATCCACACTGAACGCTGCAAGGCCTCACTCTGTGGGGACCCCAAGAAGCTCCGAGGGTCCTGCTGCAATTCTCGGCCAACCAGAACTGTGTGTTTGGGGCGAGGGTCCGAGGATATGGAGCAGTTCAGGCCCAGCAGTGCCCAGGTAGTGGCGATGCTGGGAGCCTCCGGGGCCTGGGTCAGGTGGTGCTGGGAACACAGCCTGGGGCAGGTGCCAGCCAGGCCTGCAGCCTACCCCTTGGGTCACGTCACTGAACGTGGGAGTCACAAAACTAAAGCGACCGGCAGCAGATGAGCTCTCTGAGCAGGTGGTTCCTGGGGCGCCTGAGGAGATGCAGTGAACTGAACACACCACCCCAAGAGAAATCGAGGCCATGGGCAGAGCCAGCGTCTTCACGTCACTCAGGCTCGACCCCACTGAAGCCAGGAACAATGGGTTTCTTCTACCCGGTAAATCCCAGCTTTGGGGGTTCACTTTAAGAAGAGATTAGTTTAAAATTTTTTTTTAGCCTTTTGGGTCACATCCGGCAATGCTCAGGGGTCACTCCTGGCTCTGCGCTCAGGAATGACTCCTGGTGGTGCTCAGGGGACCATATGGGATGCTGGGAACTGAACTTGGGTCGGCCATGTGCAAGGTAAACGCCCTCCCTGCTGCGCTATCGCTCCAGCCCCCAAATTCGGGAACTCTGATGCTCAGCTCGAGTCCACTTTCTCAGCCAGAGGCCAGCCATCCGCTCCACGTTTTTCTTATCACCCTGAACCTTCAAGACTCACCATCACACCATGAACCGCATGCTAAGCTTAAAAGTCTGCAAGGTCTCACCGGAATGGGCTTTTATGGAGACAGGGAGGGGAAAAATGTGTTATTATCAGTCTGTTCCTGGCCTGACCTTGAACATTCTGCCCCCAGCGAGGAACTAAGATGATGTTTTGAAATTCATTTCCTCGAACAAAACAAACTATAGAAATGTAGGCAAGAGTGACAGTCCCACAAATACTTCCAGCTCTGCAAAACTATGCAGGACTCTCAACTGTGCTGACTGGGGGGAAAAAACCCAAAGCCTCTGGCTACCAACCCTCGGGGGAGAGAGGAGACTTGTTCTCCGCCTGTTTTACAAGGAGGATGTTCTGGCTGCCCCAGGAGAAGGCATTTTGCATGATTCGTCAGCATGAAGATCAGGTCAAAGAGCTTTCTCAATCTTGGAAATGTTTTCCAAGGATATTGTAGCATACAATCTCTGGGACAAGGAAAATACCCCGACACCACACACACACACACACACACACACGCAGAGACTGGTTTGCATGCCACCCAGGTGAGTTGCTGTACCCACAGCAGACACGCAGCAAGGAAGTCCTGCATGGGCACTGAGGGAGGAACAAACGCTGACCTCACTGCACTGCCCACCTCACTGCACTGCCCCGGAGGGCAGGAAGGCCAAGGCTGGCACCAGGGCCTGCTCTTTCCAAGCCCTTGGCGGGCAAGACGCCCCATGAACAGGGCACTCATTGACGCCAGGGGAGAGAACGGCACTTCAGAGAAATGCGGGCACACTCCTCTCACTCCCTACCGATGAAGACTTCCGTTTGATTTCTCTGGGGGGATTTATGGGGACACACACGTGGTACTCAAGGGCTCTTCCAAGCTCTGCGCTGCTCCGGTCACGCAGTGCTGGGCATCCTGGCTGGGCTGGCCTCATGCGAGATAAGCACCTTCACCTGTGCCCCGTCTCTGGGGCCCGGTCCCTTTCCCTTCCTGCTCTTGTTCAAGGTCCTTTTCTCCCCATATTCTGGATTAATCACATCCATGCAAGAGAAGGGGGTAATTTTTTTGAATGTTGTTTTCAATTTGTTTTGCTGGCTGTGTTTAGGGATCACTCCTGTTGAGCTCGGGGAGCCAGACGGGTGCTGGGGATTGAACCCCAGTCAGCCGCACCCACGGCAAGTGCCCTACTCATTGCACCATCACTCTGGCCTCTGGAACTTGACAACATACACGAAGGGCCACAACCGGCTCAGGTCTGGGGCAGCTGGCGAGCCAGTGTCCGGAGCAGGGAACCAGGAAGAGTTGGGCACTCTCCCAAGCCCTGTGGTCGGCCGGTGCTAGGCGGAAATACCTCTCTCCTCCCTTCCCTTTGCAGGCAGGTCCAGTTGGAAGGCAACTTGCCACAAAGATCACGGCAGCCCTAATGTCACACTGAATGGAATTTATTTATTTATTTATTTATTTATTATTTATTGGGCCAGGAGTAAGCCCCAGCGGTACTCAAGGCCTATTTCTGGCTCCGGCTCAGGGACCACTCCTGGTGATGGAGGAACCATATGGATGCCGGGGATGGTACCCAGGTCAGTCATGTGCAAGGCAAGTGCCTTGCCAGCAGTACTACAGCTCCAGCCCCTATTATCACATTTGAACGAACTTTAACTCCAACTCTTTTTCTCCAGATAAACATGATTTTACGCGCTACCAAGAGTATCTCGCCCGCACGGCGAAGCCTGGCAAGCTACCGTGATGTATTCAATATGCCAAATACAGTAACAGCAAGTCTCACAATGGAGACGTTACTGGGCCCACTCAAGCAAATCGATGAACAATGGTAGGACAGTGCTACAGTGCTACAACTTAGCAGTAGAGTGTCTGGCATGTAAATGTGAGCCTCTGGGTTTGATTCCTAGTCTTTCTGCCTCACAATCACACACACACACACACACACACACACACACACACACACGCAACCTTTAAAACCTTCTCATGCTCTTTTGATTTACTCTTTCCAAGCACAGAAGATGTGACCAATGAAAGGTCTCTGTCACTACTTCAAATTAGACTTCAGAACCTAGCAAATGCTGTGCCCTCCCTGGAGGTCACGGGATTCTGCTTGTGTTGAAAACACCCCAGCCACTCAGCCATCGCTCCTTTCCTATTTTAATGACAGACCACAATTTCAGTCCTTCACAGTAAGGAACTCAATCCCGGGATTATAATAAAAAGGACACTCCAAGTTGGAAAAGATGGATTCGTGGTTTTGACTCGGGTCTTTAAACCAACACATGGGGATGAGAAGTGACAGCAATTCTCCAGCAGAAACCTGCCTCATTCAAACCAGCAGCACCCTTTAAGGAAAACCCAACCTGGATTTGCATGCAGAGTGAGTTTACCCAGCCAAGGACACTGGTGTCCCTGCCCAACACGAGTGAGTGCGGACAAAGGAGCAAGTTAGTATCTATGATCTCACTCTCTGGCTGGGGCTCCCTGGGCTAACCTTATCTAGACACATTCAACAGTGTTGGTGAGCTTTCCCCTCTCACAAGGGCGACTGTTCAACCCTCAGGAAGCATGCAACTTCAGCGATGATGAAGTAAGTGCCAAGCCGGTTTGCAAAGACCAGACTCTGAACAGGAACTCAGCCAGAGGGAAGTGTAGACACACCGGCCTTCCTTCCTGGTGGCTGCTAGCTCGGAATTCTAATACTTTGGGGGAGAACGGGGGAGTGGCGGCTCCCAGCGCCCTTTGCCATATTAGGATTCCTCGCCTGGCCCCGGGCGGGCGGGATTAGCCACATTCTTTCCCATTAGGAGGCTCTGAAAGCAGCTGCAAAGGCTCGGCCATCAGCACTCTCCTTGCTTGTCACTGGACTGCAGTGCCCACTGTGTTCTGCCCCGCACACGCATGAGGTTAAGCAGAACTTGGAAGATGCTCAGAAGGAGAGAAGGCCTTGGCCGCTTGGTTTTAATCACAGGGTGGGGTGAGGGAGGGGGAAAGGAGGAATTCAAACCCCGGCCCAGCAAAGCAGAGACATGGGGGCGGGGGTGGGCCAGAATTGCTGTGACTGTTAGAAATGTTCGGGCCGGGTGGGCAGGGACAAAGGAACATGTGAAAACGCTTGTCTTGGGCCCAGCAGGCAAAGTGTTGAAAAGTGGACCCAGGGGCCGGAGCGATAATCCATCGGGGAGAGTTTGCCTTGCACGCAGCTGACCCGGGTTTGATCCCTGGCACACCAGGAATGAACCTTAAATGCAGAGCCAGGAGTCAGCCCTGAGCACAACTGGGTGTGGCCCCAAAACCAAACACAGAAAAGGAAAAGAAAAGGAATAGGAAGGGAAAGGAAAAAGAAAAGTGGATGCAGCAAGCAAGGACCCTATGAAGAGACGCAAGCATGGGCCCGAGTGTGTCCTGTGAACATGACGTGTGAGTGTGCGCTGTCCCCGACACGGATCCCACACCTGAGTGGGGGCAGGGGGAGCAGGCACTATTGCACCTGACCCAGGGTGGCGGGTGGGGGGGGTCGCTGGTGTGGCCCGCCATCTCCCTTTGGATCGCAACAACATCTGGGGAAGAAAGTCGTGCTGTCAGGGTCAGAGCCGAAGCCTCAGAGCCCTCAGCTAAATGCCCAGGGTAACAGAGGAAATTCCACCCTTGCCGCCAACCAGGCGTGGAGCAGGGCCCAGAACGGCCCCATCCCAGGCGGGCCGGACGCTGAAAGGCCTCACTCAATGCTGAGATTCTGGCCGTGAGTGGCAGGGCGCATTCTAGTTCCACACTTCTCAGCATTCTGGCCTCTCAGCAGCAAAACCCAACCCTTGGCTCCCTCCAGACCCCAGAGCAAGGCAAAGGATCTGCCCGGTGCTCTCTGGCACTCAAATCCTTTTCTGTTCTAAACCCCCAACCAGGGCCCGAGCGAGAGTACAGCGGGTCAGGCAACCAGCCCCGCACATGGGTGCACCCGGGGTTCAATCCCTGGCATCGGGCTAGAGTGATAGCACAGTGGGCAAGGCGTTTGCCGTGCACGCAGCCAACCCAGGTTCGATTCCCAGCACCCCATATGGTCTTCCGAACACTGCCAGGAGGAATTCCTGAAAGCAGAGCCAGGAGTAACCCCTGTGCATCGCTGGGTGTGACCCAAAGAGAGAAAAAAATCCCTGGCGTCCCCTGTGGCACCCCGAGCATGGCCAAGAGTCATTCCTGAGCAGGGCCTGTGTAAGCCCGGAGTATCACCCCCCGCAAATCATACCCATCATGGGGCCAGAGAGCTAGGTCAGCGGGAAAGGCCACGAGCCCGTGGCTAAGGGAGGTTCTAAGCCGGGCACTGTGTAACCGGGTCCCATACCCTGAGCCCCTCCTGGAGTGTTCTCTGAGCACAGAGCCCAGAGTAAGCCCTGAACAGCGCCAAGTGTGGCCTGGAAAACCACTGTAGCACCGTAACACTGTCTTCCTGTTGTTCATCGATTTGCTCGAGCGGGCCCAGTAACGTCTCCATTGTGAGACTTCTTGTTACTGTGTTTGGCATATTGAATACTCTTGGTAGCTTTCCGGGCACTCCGAGAGGGGCACAGGAAACCAGCTCAGTTGGGCTGGCTGCACATAAGGCAAACACCCTACTGCTATGCTATTGCTACAGCCCTTCTTGTTGTTTTTTTCTTGTTGTAATAATAAACATATTCCAAAATAGATAGTGATGAAGAAGGCACATCTTTGTGAACATGCAAAACAGCACCAAACTGTACACTTTAAACACGGAAATGGTCAAATGATACATGAATTGCATTTGGATGAATTTGCTATTTTGAAAAGGTATACTAAAATAACACTGAGAAATTAGTATGTGCCATTTATTAAAGTTATAAAAATGAGAAGATAAAAAAATGAAAAGAGTTATAGTATAGCGGATAGGGCACTTGCCTTGCACATAGCTGACATGGGTTCAATTCCCAGTGTCCCATATTGTCCCCCAAGCACCACCAAGAGTAATTCCTCATGATAGAGCCTGACCACTGCCAGGTGTGACCCAAAAAGAAAAAAAATAATGGTTATAATTATGTTGATGCGAGTGTAAATTGGAACTTTTTACAGTATAACATGGTAGCATGTTAAACTCTAAAAAGTTTTATTTCTTAAACCTACCTGTTTTGTTTTTAAAAAATATTGTACAAAGCCATCTACTGGAAATGTAATGAGTAACTGGTAGGTAGGGTGGATAGATAGAGATCTATATATATAATATAATACATACATCCACATATGTATATAAATATAAGCACACACAAACTTGGAAGTTTCTGTAACTGCTCAGCAGCTAGACATAGTGTATACATCCCTAACAGAAGACTTTTAAATTTACAGTATAGAGGATGAAATGATGTAATAACGAATTGTTCTGCAGCCTTTTAAGGTGCTTTATTATTGTAATACATCTATAACTTTTAAAACCTAATAAAATTAGATATGTATTTATTTTCATGGTCTATGACATGACTTTTGGAACCAAATTGTAATTGTGTATGTATAATATTGTCTTTTTCATATTACTTCTGGATAAAAATATACGCATATGCTTATAGACATAGAAAACCATAGCAGTCATCCTCTAAGAATAGGATTTCCAGAATGGGGAATGGGGCAACAAAGCCTTAAGAAAGAAGAATTTGATTTTATCTTTTACTTTTTGCTATTTTATGAAGTTTACTTATCATAGTAATGGTTCTTGAGACTATTGTGACAGATTGAGAACACTGTGTTATTACAGCTCTTCATGCAGATTGAAGCTCTTTTTCCACAAAAATTTGGAAAATGGACTGATTATGCCAAG
>JAOXYA010032872.1:0-12909 GCA_028565675.1 Sorex palustris
CTCCAATGGAGACGTTACTGGGCCCGCTCGAGCAAATCGACGAACAATGGGAGGGCCTTTACCTTTACCTTTACCTTTATAATTGAAACCCAAGCACAAAAATTTGTAAGTCTTCAACTTTACCTCATGGTGTCTCACTAATAAAAAATTTTAAAAAATAAGGTCCTTTCAAGTCATGATATATGTACCCTAAATCTGAGGCTACTGACATTCAAAATTTCATCTTTAAAAAGAATTATCCCTTTTGTGACAGATTCTGTTTGACTGGAAAATGACCACCCAGCCCAGGCGACTTCAGAAGGCTGAGCAGACATCTCTGAGTTCCCACCTTTGAGATTTTATTTTATTTTTTGAAATAAAACGGATTTTATTTGGAGGATTTTCAGAAGGAGAAAAAGGAAAAGAAGGTGAGAGAGAGAGAGTAACACACTCAAGAGAGAATGCGAGCTTCTCCAAAGGCGGAGAGAGCTCCTGCACACATCCAGCATTAGACATCAAAGCATGAAAAGTACACATCTCAAGAGGGGAGATTCAGGTGACTCATGTGCTCAGTCACGTGAGCACAAGCAGCATATGAGCTGGGGCAGCATATGTGCCACCTTTGAGATTTTAGACCCAAAACTTCCTATTTGGTTGACTCTTTTTATTTTTATCTATTTGTTTATTTATTGCTTTTTGGGTCACACCCGGCGATGCACAGGAGTTACTCCTGGTTCGTGCACTCAGGAATTACTTCTGGCGGTGCTCAGGGGACCATATGGGATGCTGGGAATCGAACCTAGGTTGGCTGCGTGCAAGGCTAACGCCCTACCCGCTGTGCTATTGCTCCAGCCCCTGGTTGACTCTTTTTTAAAACAATTTATTTGTGAAGCAAGATCATTTTTACTGAACGAAACTTGCTTAGAGAGACATGAGGGAAGAGAAAGAGAGGAAGTGCCTGTTCATGAGAGAACATGGGCTTCTCCAGGGTGGGGGTGGAGGAAAACAAGCCAAGATACACGGAGACAAGCAAGTGAGAAATGTGTGCAAGGGAGAGCCCGGGCTTGAAGAGCCTCTGGTGGACTCTGACAAAATGCACTGAGATTTTGCTCAGCATTTGGAAGTTTTTACGAGTTAGGAGCACTTGTCCAAATGACTTAGCTGCCCCTAACTGCAATGGCAGCTTGTCAACATTCTCATACCTTGTAAGACGGGTGTACAAGCCACAGCATGTGAAGTGCAAGAGGGGCCCGGGTGGGCTTCTCCCTCCCTGCCAGCTGCTGGGGTTGGGGCAGGGCTCAGACACGAGCACAGCCACCACCAGCCCAAGTCAGCCCGGGAGCTGAGCCTCCCTCTCCATCCACACATGCTGATCTGGAGACAGGAGGCACCTACGTAGATCTTCTGAAAGAAGCTCCTAATGGTGCTGGAGATGTGGGTTGGTGGCTAGAGCACATGCCTAGCCTTTGAGGCCCTGGGTTCAGTCCCCTGCCTCTGCCTCTCGTAAAATTTCTCCCCTAGAGCTTAGGCCCCATCCCCAAGCACTACTGAGTATTGTTGTCAAATGAGAAAATTTTTCTTTTTCATTTCCACAAATCCTTATTGAACCCCATATCATCAGCCAAGCACTCTTCACTACCTTGATGGAGTGACTGTTTGAGTCACTCTCCATTCAGTAGCTTGACTCATTAGCTCCATCCAATTCTCCGTGTTATGATGACCCTGGAGAAAAGTTAAACTGGCCTGAAGGAAGCAGCACACAATACTGTCTCGTTGCCTCCATGAGAGAGATATCTGGGGAGTGAGTGAGGCCCAAGCAATTCTGCCACAGCCTCATTCGTAAGCGAGGAAGTAGAAACCACCTCTGAGCCCCTCCGCCTTCCCCCTTTCATTAGATCTTTCTCTTTTCTTCCCTGATCTGGGCGCTCCCTTTCATTTAAAACACAAGCCAGGGGGCTGGAGTGATAGCACAGCGGGTAGGGCATTTGCCTTGTACATGGCCAACCTGGGTTCAATTTCCAGCATCCCTTATGGTCCCCTGAGCACCGCCAGGAGTAATTCCTGAGTGCAGAGCCAGGAGTAACCCCTGAGCATTCCCGGGTGTGACCCAAAAAGCAAAAAAAAAAAAAAAAAACCAACAACAATGGAGTCACTCATGCCAAGGGCCTGGTGGAGAGCTCAGCACAGACCAGGGGAGCAGGAGTCTTCTCCCACACCTGCCCTCTCAGTGCACAACGGCCATTCCCCAGAACCCCAAAGGCCCATACAGTGCGCTCGCTCTCTCTCTCTCTCTCTCTCTCTCTCTCTCTCTCTCTTTCTCTGGGACAAATGTAAGAATAAAGGATTGCTATCAGCCTCTCCTAGAAGGGTGTCCTTTCCAAAAGAGCAAGGCAGGAGTCTCAGCAGGAGTCTCAGCCACAAGCTGGCTGCTCAGCCCGGTACTCCCCCCGCAGACCCTGCCACCCAGGCCTTCCACCCCCACCCTAAACCCCTCCCCATGCTCACAATATAGGGAAACTGCGAGCCCCTCTCCTAGCCACCAGCAAGGAAGCATGTGGCACGTTTCATGAGGAACTGAGTTTCCAGGGCAGTTGGACCCCTCAAACAAGGGGTAGAGTCCCAGCTCTGCACCCCTTCAGTATGTGGGGAAGTAAGACCTGTAGTGTGATGTTAAAACTAGTGGTGTGGGGGGGGGCGGGGGGTGCTGAAGCAAAGGGGAAACAGATCTCATCATCATGTCTGTAGAGATGCACCATCAGAAAAGTCACCCAGACTGTAGGGACCAGAGCAACAGCACAGTGGGTAGGGTGCTTGCCTTGCTTGTGGTCAACTCAGGTTTGAGCCCTACAGAGCCCCCCAAGCAACACCAGGAATGATCCCTGAGCACAGACTCAAAAGTAAACTCTGAGCACCACTGGCTGTGGCTCAAAACAAAACAAAACAAAACAACAGACTCTGAGGACATGCTCCACTAAAGCAAGAGGCTGGGCTGGCCGTCCTGGAGCCAGAATCTACGCCCCAGCACTCATGGGGCCATGGTACTGGAGTCACTATCGTTATCTTCCCAGCCCCACCCCCATTATACTAACAGGGTCTCCAAAAACAGAAGAACTCATCATCTCCACCTCCGACGCGCCAGGAGCCAAGTGGGCAAATCGCTTACGCCTTGGTGTCTGTGCAGCAGGGTGGCACCCCACCCTTTCCTCGGGCCCCCCACCCTCAGAGACTGAGCACATGGCTGGGGGTGCCAGAAGGGAGGACAGCCGGAGAATAAGGACACCTGCCCTCGCCTGGGGTGCTCAGACCCCTTGAGGGTCTAAGAGAGACAGGGCATGGGGTCTGCAGGGAAGAAGCCGCCCATCTTCCACATGCACTCAGGTTCGGTTCCCATTCTATCCCTCACGTCCCATGGAGAGGAAAATGTGATGATGGATGATGGGTTTCCAGGGAGTCTTAGGAGAGTCCCACACACCGATTGACAGGTAGTGCACCAACAGTACGGCCTGGATTCAAACCAGACCACCCCTGGGAGCCAGAAACAGGAGCCCTGCAATCCTGCAGCCCACACACCATCCCAACTTTCTACTCACAAACCGGCAGCAGGACTGGTCAGGGTGTCCAGGACCATCTCCTGACATTTTCTCACTCTGAGTAATAATTGAACACAGACCACTGCGGGTGTGGCTTCTAAATCTTGGGGAAAAGCCCAGCGTGGCTGCATAAGCCAATCCAGTGGCCAGCACCTTCTCGAAGGAGAGACACTCAACACTGTAGGCCTGTCTCTGGGGCCCTGAGCTGGGGCTGGGGAGGTGCCAGCAGGAAGGAAGCCACAGTGGGCATCACCACAAGGCCGCCTGACCACATCATGCTGGGCACCCAGTCTGCTATGGCCATCCCTGGCCTGTCACCCACAGAGAGAAGAACCAAGAGCCAGATAGAGAAGCAGTTTCCCCTGTGGGCAGCGGTGCAAAATGCACCTGACCCTTGCTCCAGTGAGTTCGGCTGGAAGAGTGTGCATTTACAGACACCCAACACCACAGGCAGTGGCCGCACCAGCCCCGTTGTACATGCAGGAAGCCTGACGCTCAGGACTCAGGGGCCTTGCCTGAGGGCTCAAGGATGGACCCCAGGTGGCATGTCAGCGCTGTGGCTCTCCCTCTTCCACCCCTCCCTATCATCAGAGGTAAATTACTCACATATATGAGTTGCATAAGTACTGATTATTCTTTAGCAACAATTGCTCTCCTCAGTAATATGCTTCCTCCCATCTCGTCAGTTTGGTAACTAAACCTTAGAATCTTTCATCACGCAAATCCCTTCGAAACAGGGATGGCATGATCATCACTGGCTTCAACCCACTGGGGACCCCCTCATTCCAGCACAGAATGCAGGGCTGCAAGATGCCCCATCTCCCGGTTCAAGTAAGGAGGTTCTGGGGCCTTCAGAATACAGTGATTTCCCCCAAACTGGCTGGTGGTGGAGGCAGCTCTGGGGAACTCCAGGAGCATGAACTTCCACCCCTGGCATTACTGGGGTTCTTTTCAGGGAGCAGGGTGGGTCCCAGACACCAAGAGAGCTGGGGCTGACCCTCCCCGGGCCTCAAAGCTGCCAGATCTGATGCATCACTCAGCAGACACAGGGGAGGAAGGCCACGGAGCCCAGAGCTGCACGCTCTGGCCCAGCGCTCACCACTTGGTGGGAAGGAGCCACCGTGGGAGCTTGGGCGGCTGGCATAGCCAAGCACCATTTCCAGAGTCGACCCGGCCAAGGGTTTCAAGTTGACCCTGCAACCAGGAGCACACTGCAGCCACCAGAGGTGAACCAGAGGGGCAAGGGCCTGACCATGACCCCTCCAACAGAACTGAGCCCACAAGCCCCCTAAATGTGCCAGCTTGAAAACAAAACTTTGCTGGGCACACACATTTGGCTGTGTTCAAGGAACCAGTTTCTCTCTCCACTTGGAAAACAGCTGCCTGCATGCAGAAGAGTCCATGGAGGAAAGAGTTGGGGGATGGGGTGGTGGGGAGAGAAGGAGGAGGCAGTGTTGGTTGTTGGTTGGTTTGTTTTTTACAGGAGGTCCTGGTCAGACTGCTATAGCAACTGTAACAAAAATAATAGCCAACACTGAGGGGATGCTGCCAACATCCCTGATCTGGGTAGCTTTGAAGAAAACAAAACTTAAGAGTGTTTGGGCTCAAATGGGGATCCCAGCCTGACACATAGACAGAGGAGTGAGGGCTCGGTCTGAAATAATCACCCTAGACAGAGGGGCGAGGATAGATCTGGAATAATCACCCCCAAACCACCCGCCAATGACAGCTGGCAAAGGCAATCATTGGGAGGGGGCGGGGAGGGGAAGATATTAAGGTTCTAAAGAAACAACACATCCCCCAGACCTGCTGGAGACCAGATGGGGTGATGCACCATGCACAGACACCCCAATCTTGCAGACTATTAACTACTCCCTCGACGGTCACACCCTTCCCGGGCTCTGGACAAAAGCAAGTAGGAACCACACTAGCGTCCCTCTAGGAGGGGACAGGAGCTCCCGGTTCTGAGAGCCCAACAGTCCGCTGCTGCTTCCCTTCCCTTTACTGCCTCGCTTTCCCCGCGACAAAGAAAGGGGGAGGGGCGGGGGCGAGGACATTTCTCCACCCTCGGGGCTGTGTCCCCCAGCACCCCTCCCCAAGTGTCCTCTTCTCCCTCAAGGCTGCCTTCGCCGGCATAATCCTCCCTAAGCCCCGCTCCAGCGTTTGGAGGGAGTGGCGGGGAGCCGCTGGTCATCAGGCTGGGGGCAGCGAGGCGCGGCGGCGGCGGCGGCGCGCAGGGAAAGCCCCCGGCGCCCGGGCGGTGAAAACGCCGTTTCAGCACGCACTTTCCGAGCCGCTGCAGCCGCGAGCGAGCAGGAGGGGACGGGAAGCGACGAGACGAGCCCGGGGCGGGAAGCGCGGTGGCAGCAGCCCGCGGGCCCGGCTTCACGCTAAGGGGCCTCCCTCGCCCAAGTCCCTGGGGGACCCCCGAGCCTCCCGGTCGCTCGGCCCCGATACGGGTTTTAAAAAAAAAAAAGTCCAGGCGAGGTTCCTCCGTGGGAGCACCCTGGAAACCGGGGGCAAGCGGGGGAAGGGGCGGCGGCGGGTGTCCGCGCGGGCCCGCCCCGCCCCCCGGCTCCTCCAGCCGCATCCCCGCGCCCCCCGGAGCCCGGCTCCCCCGAATCCCGCCCGAGGTGCGGCGCTGGTCCGGGGTCCGCTCGAACGGCCTCGTCGCGGAGGGGAAGGAGGAAGGGGGAGCCTTCCGGGCTCCGGGATGCCACCGCGGGGGGTGGGGAGGAGGAGTGGACTGCGGTGACCAGCAGGGCGCCGCGACCCCCGCCCAGGCAGCTCGCCCCCTCCCGCCGCCGCCGCTGCCGCCGCCGCCGCCCTTACCTCCAGGGTCCGGATCTCCTGCTGGGTGAGGTCGTTGGACACGGCGCACTTGGTGCGCAGCCCTCGCAGGCTGCCGATGGAGATGTCGATGAGCTTCTGGAGCTGGCCGCACTGCTGCAGCGCCCGGCCGGCCGCCGCGCCCCCGCCCTCCTTCTTCTCCCCCATCGCCGCCGCGCGCGGCGCCGCTCTATCCATGCCTCGGCATCGGGGCCGCGGGCTGCGGGGGTGCCCGGGGAGCACGGAGAGGAAAGCCCCGCCGCCCGCCCGCCCGCCCGCCCGCTCAGCCGCGGCTGCAAAGCGAAAGCCGCGGCGACCCGACGGCTGCGGCTCTCCAGCCTTTAAGCGGCCGAGGGGGCCGGGCCCGCGCCGCGGAGCATGCCGGGACTTGTAGTCCGCGCCGCGCACCTGCCGCCCGGCCCGCGCCTTCGAGGGCCGCGCTCGCCGCCCGCACGCCCCCGGTGCGCTGCAGCCCCGGCTGGCCCTGTGCGGCGGATGCGGGGCCGTGCGGGCGAGGGCGTTCCCGGCGGGACCGCTCGCCGCCGGCTCCTCCCCGCCCTCGCCTGGAGGCCAGGGGCTTCCCGCGACCCCCGGATGGGGCGGGGCAGAACCCACAGCCCTGGACTCGAGCGGAGCGCGCAGCCTGCGGTTCCTCGGGGGCGGCCGGCTCGGCCGGGATGGGGACCGTGGCGGAGCTCGCGGGGTTTCATTGCGGGCTGAGGGGCCGCCATCTAGTGGGAAGGGGCCCGAAGTACTCGCGACGCGCTGGACCCGCTGGTCCGCACCCCAGAGGCAGCGAGCGGTCAGACGTAAAGGAAGGCGTCGGGGCTTTCTTCCGGGCCCGGCAAATCCACCCAGGTGGAAAGCCACGGCCGGAGAGACAGCACAGCCGGCGCTTGCCTCGCACGCGGCCGACCCGGGCGAGAGCCGCCGCATGGCATATGCCCCGAGCACCGCCAGGAGTGATCCCTGGGCGCAGAGCCAGGAGGAAGCCCCGAGCACAGCAGCGTGTGACCATGCAAAAAGAAAGAAATGCAGGAACCGGAACGGTAGTCCAGCGCGTACGGTTCTTGCCTTGCACTTGGCCGACCTGGGCTCAATCCCAGGCACCCCAGAAAGTCCCCCAGCCCCATCAGTATTCCTGAGCATAGAGCCGGGAGTAATTCCTGAGCTCCGCTGAAGGTGGCAAAAAAAAAAAAAGTGTTAGTAAATAAAAATAAAAGACTGTCCCAAGGCCACCAACAACCCAGTCGGACATCCCAGACGCTGGGAGAAAGTGTGCATTGATCTGTCGTGCCCCTGGGGGCGCTCTAGAGCAAAGAGCCTGGGTGCAAACTCCCCATTCGACCGCCGCCTCCAGGGCTGAGTTCTCCATCAGTAAACTTGGAATAATAGTAGTTATCCCCTGGAATTCCTGTGAGGAACGACACAGTCACTAGATAGAGTCAGCAAGTATTACCCCCACACCTCCGGTCTTCTAATATGGCCTCTGTCCCTAGCAGTGGGCATGGGAGCAGGACTGGTGCTGTGGACCTGGTAAGTACTAGGCACTCTCAGGCTTTCCGAGCAGCATTCAAGCCCGGTCCTGCCCCCTGCCCGTTCCCAGGCGCTCTGTTACCTTGCTAAACTGGAAAAAGCCAAGACTCTGATCAAAGATCCTCCTCATCACACTTCCAACATCTGCCAACCAGAAGAAGTAGCTCTGAATTTTCTCTTGTAAACTGTGACTGCAGAAGCAACTGGCTGATTTATCTTCTTATCCTCGTCACAGAGCCAGATCCTGTGCATGGCACACAGTGCAGCCTCTCAGAGTTGTGCAACCCACTTCATGTGTTCTTTCACACAGGTTCTCTGCCAAGTTCTCCCATCTCAGGCCAGCATGCTCTTGTAAGCTCTTGCTCTTGCTCTCATTCTTCCTCTTACTGTTGTTGCAGTTATTACTATTTTGAAAGTGAGGGCCAGGCTCTGAAGCCCAATGGACAGCAGTGTATTCCCACCTGGACAGAACACAGATCAGTAGTGTGATACAGCATAGCAGGTTCTGCTGTATCTTCCTTGAATGCCCTTTGAAGTTCAAAGAAAATTTAAAGCTCTTAGGACTTAAAAAACTGAACTATGAGGCTGGAGTGTTAGCACAGTGGGTAAGGTGTTTGCTTTGTACATAGCCAACCCAGGTTCAATCCCCAGCATCCCATATGGTTTCTTGAGCTATCACCAGGAATGATCCCTGAATGCAGAGCCAAGAGTAAACCCTGGCACAGCTGGATGTGGGGGAAAACTTAAAAATTAAAAAAACTTAATTTAAAAAAATGATGATTTTAAATATATTTTTGCGAACTAATCTCTCCTCTAAAAATGTTCAGAAAACAGGGTCATCCTGACTCCTGACGTTTCTAACTCAGATCATGCTGTCCTCACTTATCAAAGAAGCACCCACCCTCATTTTTACTTGATCTTCCCCACTACCATTATGTTACTGAATCACTGGAAGAGAAATTGCCTAACAAGCGCTCACAAACTAGGTCTGAACCTCAGAAGCTCCTGACTACAGTGTCACCCATCCTCCATTTCCAGTTCAGAGGGTTGAAGATGGGGCTAGAAGAACTGGCATTTCCAACCTCATCTCGGGTTGTGGTAATCCTGGTCATCAGGGATGGGAACTAAGATGGCCCTGGGGCAGGGCAGTGGGGCAGGAGAGCTCTCTGGCAGGACCATCCCTGGAGCAGCCCAGCTGCTGCAAAGCCTCCATTTGTTCAGCAGCTGGAGCTCCCGGGCACGATCGCCTCTCTCGCCCTAACGCCCTTCACAAGATATTTCCGGCTGAGTGCCAACTTATACATTTACCACTTTACCATCTTTACCACTGGGGCCACATTATCTACTCCCACCCCCACCCCTGGGCTGCTGTATGTAGGAAGCTACATCCTCAGAATGGCCATGGCCTGAAGTATCCACAGACCACGAGACAGAGGTTCAGAGCTGGAGAACGAACCTACTCCAGCTGCCGGCTGTCCTCTTGCCAGTCCACATGTGCCCGGTCTCTCCTCTTGTGCAGACACAGCCTTCCTTTGGCTTTGCAAGTAAGCCTTTAGCTATTTCATTCCAGGTGCACTTCTACGCTGGGTCAGGCTGTCCTGCCAGTCACATTATTCCTGAATCTCTCTCTCTCTCTCTCTCTCTCTCTCTCTCTCTCTCTCTCTCTCTCTTAGAGATGGAAAATTCAAGACTTAAAAAAGCATCTCATCTTCACCCTCTTAGCATTCAATAAGTAGTTGCTAGTCTCTACCTCTGTGGCAGACCCTAGTTTGGGCTAGAAAAACAGACCAAGACAAAGATACTTACCCTCTGTGAAGTGCTATTCTGGAGAGAAAAGAGAGATAAACAAATAAGGCCCAGCCCACCCATGGTATCTGATGCTAAGCTAAAGCACCACCTACAGTGGAGGACAGGGGCAGGAAGTGGAGGGTTCACAACTTTCCATAGGGCTGAGAAATCAAAGCTCACACCCAGACCTGTGTTACCCGGAGACCGTGGCCAAGTCTCTGATCTCAGGGCCCCTGCTACATTTGCAAGATGGAAATAAAGTGTTGTGGGATGAATGAAGAAAATTATGCAAAGCAATGGCCATGAAATAGGACTTAACATATTTATTTGTTCTATAAATACTCTGCCAGACACTACTCCAAATGTGTAATGTCTACTCATTTAACTAGTGTGAGTTACTTTCCTTCTGTCCCTTCTGGATTGAGTCTATTCTAAATTGAGGATTTCTAACTAAATGGAGGTATTGATTCTTAGGTTCAACTTCATCTCCAGGTTCCTGAGACTTCTGTAAATACCTCCCTATAGGAACCTGGTTCCTTCCCTTCTCCCCTCCACCTCTGACACCTGATAGCATCATTCTGAGTTTTCCATTCTGAATTCCCTGCATGCATCTCCATATCTCAGTGACTATCCAAGTGTGTTCCTGAACAGACCCAACAAGCATAAAAGTGGTATTGACTGCATGCCAGGCTCAGGAGCCAGGGGAATTACGTTCTTAATCTTTTGTTTGTTTGTGCCACACCTGACAAAGCTCAGAGGTTACTCCTGGCTCTGCATCCACTCAAGGGACTCTGTGGAATTCCAGGGATTTAACCCAGGTCAGCCATGTGCAAGGCAAACACCCCATCTGCTGTACTATCTCTCTGGCCCCACTGTCCTGATTCTTGTGGAATATACCCGAGAATGGACACAAGAAATGACCATCCCGGAGGGCTAGGGCTCAGCAGGAAAATGCTTGCATGGCATGGGTGAGCCTGGGAAAGAAAGAATGGAAGAAAGGGAGGGAGGGAAGGAGGGAGGGAGGGAAGGAGGGAGGGAGGGAAGGAGAGAGGAAGGAAGGAAGGAAGGAAGGATGGATCTGGAGCCAGAGAGATAGTCCAGTAGTTAAGGTTCTTGTCTTGCCATGGTGAGCCTTGGTTCAATCCCCAGCAACACAGATAGTTTTCTGAGCACTGTCAGGGAACAATCCTGAGCACAGAGACAAGAATAGCCCCCAGACTACCAGATGTCACACACATACCCCAAAAAAACAAGACAGAAAGAAAGAAAAACAGAAAGAGAAGGAAAGAAAAAATAGAGGAGGGAAGAAGGAAGGGGAGAGGAACAAAGGGAATATAACACCTGCAATATGTCATTAAAATTAATTCAGAGAATGATAAATGCTATAATTCAAAATTAATTCAGAGAATAAAAAGAGCGGTGAAGGAGGCAAAGGAGGAAGAGGAGAGGTGGAGGAGGAGGAGAAAAAGAACAAAGCAAACATCTGGTAGAAAATCCCCAGGGGCTGAAGAGCTTCTTTAGATGAAATGGTCAGAGCAGTATCCTCTGACTGATCACTGAACCAAGGTCTAAATAAAGAAAAGGACAAACCAAGGAGAGCTCTCAGAGAGAGGCATTCTAGGCAATGGAACACTACGCGCAAAGGCCCTGGGGCAGAAACAACTTGGCACACTCAAGGAACAGAACCAAGGCCACTGTGGTTACAGTGTGATCAGAGCCAATGGAGCTGGGAGATGACGCAGGATAGCTGGGTAGGAGCCAGATGGAGGAATACAGGAGCAGGAAATATGGATTTTTCTTTAAGTCTTTGTAAGTCCTGAACCGTCTAAGAATAACACCAAATCCTTAGGGAAGAGACTTAGAAATGCAACCCTGGAACTCACTTCCCCCATCACTTGAATTGCAACCTGGACCTTTGCAGGATTCCCTGCACCAAAAACATGTGCTCCCACTTCAGAAGCATTGCTAAGGACAGGGTACCAAGTTGCCTTCCTCTCCAGGGAGGCCACTTCAGCAGAGCTGAGGGAGGGTTGATAAAGGAGGCTCGTGAGAAGCAGGGGTGCTGGTTTAGTTCAAGATGACTGCAGCAGCCCCCGCAGTAGGTGAACAGAACATGGTGGGAGAGAAGGCACCAATGGAGAAGATGGACAGCCCTCTTAGAGGCAACAGGACACGCCAAGGGCCTGTCACGTGGCTCAATGATAGGGCACTTGCCTCGCATGTGTGAGGCCCTGGGTTTGCTTCCTGGCACTGCAACAAAACAGGGCAAGCCAAAGGAAGGAAGAAATAAATGATCTGGAGCGGCTGGAGCAATAGCATAGCAGGTAGGGCATTTGCCTTGCATGCAGCCAACCCAGGTTCAAATCCCAGCATCCCATATGGTCCTCTGAGCACCATCAGGAGTAATTCCTGAGTGCAGCGCCAAGAGTAGGAGTAACCCCTGTGCATTGCTGGGTGTGATGCAAAGAAAAAAAAAAGAAAGAAAGAAATGATCTGGAGGTCCGGGAGATGGTCCAGGGGTTCAGGCACATGCCTTGCATGCAGATGCAGCCAGTCTTGGCTCAACTATGGTCCCCTGAGCCCTGCTGGGAAAGACACCCCTTCCCCACCCCAGCACAGAGTCATCTTAGTGTGGGAGGATAAAGCAGGAGCCATGGTGACCCCCGTTGGACCAAAACTAGCACAGACCTGTGGGAGGAGCTACAGTCTTGGGTACCCACGCCCTAGCCATGTTCAGCCTGGCAGTACAGGGGGAATGGTGTTTCCTGGTGGCCCCTTTAGGTCAGTTGCCCAGAAGTTCATGGAGCAGCCTGGGACGTGAACTCTCTGACTAAATCACATATGTGTGCCCACTGATTGATTCATTCAGCAAATATTCACTCAGCCCCATGGATGTTCACCACCCGCTGAACTCTGGGCAAAGAGTGGCAAATGGCTCATCACCATGTGGTGTCTAAAAAAGAAAGGACTTTTCTTTCGGAATTGATTTTGGTTTGGGTTTGCGATACTGGGGCTTGAACCCAGAGCCTCACACATGTCAGGCAAGGGCTCTGCCACTGAGCTACACCCCCAGCCCTACATTTTTTTTTCTTTTGGGGTCACACCTGGCAATGCACAGGGGTTACTCCTGGCTCTGCACTCAGGAATTACTCCTGGTGGTGTTCAGGGGACCATATGGGATGCTGGG
>JAOXYA010032887.1:0-12909 GCA_028565675.1 Sorex palustris
AGAAGCATGCTGAAAGTAGACTATAGACCAAACATGATTGCCACTCAATACCTCTTTTGCAAACCACAACACCCAAAAGGAGAGAGAGAGAGAGAGAGAGAGAGAGAGAGAGAGAGAGAGAGAGCAAAAGGGAATGCCCTCCAAAGAGGTAGTGTGGAGTGGAGGGGATGTGGTTGGAGTGGTGGGATTCAAACCTTCAAGTGAATCACTCATTCTTGATTCTTACATTTCATTAAATTTTCTAAATTTTTGTTTTGGGCCAGACCTGGCAGTGCTCAGGGCTTACTCCTGGCTGTGCTTAGGGATCACTCCTAATAGTGCTCAGAAGACCATATAGGGTCCCAGGGACCATTGGTGGTAGAAAATGGGCACTGGTGGAGGGATGGGTGCTCAATCATTGTATGACTGAAACGCAAGCATGAAAGTTTGTAAGTCTGTAACTGTACCTCACAGTGATTCACTAATAAAAAATGTAATAAATAAATAAATAAAATAATGTGCTTTATTATTCAATTTTTATATGTTGGTTAAGTTTGGAGGCTACACCGAGCTGTGCTCAGGAATTACTCCTGGCCTTGCACTCACGAATCACTCTTGGATTTCAAGATTTCAAGATTTCAGTGAATGGGATGCCAGAGATCAAATCTGAGTTGGCTGCATGCACTAAGGCAAGTACTTACCTTGCTGTACGTTCTTCTGACTTCGCTTTATTTTCTAAATGATCAGAAATAGGACAGATTGATGCATTTATCCTATTATCAAATAAACCAAATAGTATATAATATAAATAAATAAATGTGAGGGGAAATGGGCAGTAATATCTGAAAGCGTGTAAGGAAAGTGAAAAACTAGAAAGTAGATTTATAGCAAAATATCATGCCCTTAAGTCTTGTCAGACCATTTTAAATACCACCACCATAGAGTTTCCCATGGAGAATGTCATCCCCTTGAACATGTGCTAACATCAAGCCACCAAACCATGACTCAACTATTTTGGAGATTTTTGGATTCGTCGTGTCGTGCAGAGATTTATCTTCATATTCTCTTTTGGAATATTTCCTCCTAGTTGCCCAATTTTCAAAAGAAGGGAACAAGAATGATCTAAACAATCAACTAATATTCTTATTCTCAACCCACTCGCCGGCTGTTAGTTTCCTGCTTGGTATGATACAGCTTTAATCTTCGAAGAAGAAATTTTGGGAAAGCTTCCATGGATAACTGGAAAGTCGTCTTGTGCAGGCACTGCTGAATCATATTCAATGGCAATATCTTAACATTTAAACCCCTTCAAGTGAATCACTCATTCTTGATTCTTACATTTCATTAAATTTTTGCTTTGGGCCACACCTGGCAGTGCTCAGGGCTTACTCCTTGCTGTGCTTAGGGATCACTCCTAATAGTGCTCAGAAGACATATGGGGTCCCAGAGATAAAATCCAAGTCAGACCCATGCAAAGCATGCACCTTACCACTCTATACTTTCTCTCCATGACCTGATTCTTGTATTTTAATCCATTATACACACCCCAAAATCTCTCAACTCGTCCATAAACAAGAGCTGGGCATTTGGATTTATCATTTCTCTCTAAGGACAACTTCCTCTTGAAATTTCTTAGCACTGACTGAATTCACATTTGATATACTAGAGATCTTTAGTCAATTTTTTAAATCTTAACAAGTATTCAGACCTAAGCAGTATTTTCCCCTTTAATTGAATGAAACTGGCATGGTACCAAATTACTTTGTTGCATGTCTATTTGGTAATTAGTGCATGGCTGCAATAGTCAGAGGTCCTCTACGAAATGTAGGATACTAGAAATTGTATGGACTGAGAATGTATGGGATATTTCTTTCAAGTTGCTTTCATCTTTCTTAATTTTATTTGTTTAATTAAACCACAATGAGATACACACAAAGTTGTTCATGATTGGGTTTCAGTCACATAATGTTCCAGTCCCCATCTCTATTCACCAGGGCACATTTCCCACCACCCATGTCCCCATTTTCCCTCCCCACCCTGCTCGCAGCTCTTTGGTAGGCACATTTCTTCTCATCTCTCTCTGTCTCTGTCTCTCTCTGTGTCTCTGTCTTCTCTGACTCTCTGTCTCTCTCTTCCTTTCTCTCTGTGTCTCTCACCTTCTTTATCCCCCCCCCCGTGTGTGTGTCTCCACTTGAGGGAAGTATGGTCTACAGTACGGATACTGAAATTTTGTTTTGTATATCCCTTTACCAACTTTCAACACTCAGTTCTTGTCTAGAGTGATCATTTCTAACTATTAAAGTTATACTGGTCCCTTCTCTATCTTTACTACCCTTGGTGTCCCACCACACACACATACATACACATATACATACACAGACACACAGACACACACACACACACACCTTTGGCAAGCTTCCAACCCTTGACCATTCCTCCCGGCCCTATTTTTCCTGGCTATATATCTCACAAATGAGTGAAGTCATTCCATATCATATGGTAATTTTTTAATCATCAAATGATAGTCTGTTGGGTAGTAATTGGCTACCAAATTACACGTAAACAAAATTTTACACATTTGAAATATGTTACCAACATTAACATGCATATGGGAGAAACAATCCCACTCAGGATACAGTCAGCTGGTGAACACACAAGACAGTGACTACAGAAGATGGAAGACGTGGGAGAGGATATTAGGATCTCCATGTCTATCGGCTTCACCTCCTTGAGGTCACACACTTTGAACTCTAAGTATCTCAGAGAATCTCCCCAAACTAGTCATTCCCATCCAATGCTCCCCAAAATCTTTCCCTAATAAAGTGGCACATGGTAAAGATTGGCACTGACTTGGTTTTTCTGCCAACTGGATTGATTTAAGTTATATATATATTTGGGGCAGGGGAGAAGAGAGTCAATGTGTCCTAACCACCAGCACTCACATGCTTCAATTGGCTTCTTTCTTGGCAGAGGGGGATGGGGTCCCTCCAGGTAGTGCACATGGGACAGAGAAGATCTGGAGTTTGAATTGGCACTTCTGTCATTAAAAACTGTATCTCACTGTTCATGCTATCTCCTTGGCACCAATTTGTTGTTTAATTTTCCAGAACGCATCTTTGCATGTGGGAACCCTGAGTTCAGACCTCAACACTGTATTGTTCCCTACCAATGCCAGTAGTAGTAATGGTGGCCCCCACCACAAATGGGTACCCCCCCTTAATAAAACCTGATGCTTCCTATATACGGTCAAGACTGAGTAATAGTACCGTGTATTCTCTCATGCCATATTTACCAATAGATTTTATCAGAGCCTGTTTTTCATGAACATAAAAATGAATCATGGGAATGATTAGCGACATATTTATATAAGTATATATAAAATGTTGGTCATAAGTGACAAACAA
Source organism: Sorex palustris (assembly GCA_028565675.1). Taxonomy (NCBI): domain Eukaryota; kingdom Metazoa; phylum Chordata; class Mammalia; order Eulipotyphla; family Soricidae; genus Sorex; species Sorex palustris. The sequence goes on from JAOXYA010032887.1 coordinate 3,384, forward strand.
CACTTCTAATTGTTGACAGAATTTAGGGGGGATTTTTGACATGCATATCACTGCAGAATATCCCACATTCTTATAAAAGAAGAGCTAAAAGAAAGTCATTTTAAATTTTCTGTTAAGTAGATTAGGAGATATAAAAACATGGATTAAAATATTGGGGTTATTTGTGATCAGAGATTCATGTTTGGTGATTTCATATAGCTGGTTTTCCAATTATTTCTAATCCTATAATTTAAATCATCACAATTATTAAGATTAAGTTGTCCTACTGAGAAATTTCTGGAAGGCTTTCTGGAGGTCCTTGTTTCTCAGGCTGTAGATGAAGGGGTTCAGCATAGGGACCACCATGGAGTACACTACTGATATCAGTGCATCATTTCTGGGAGAATGAGAAACAGCTGAGCTGAGGTAAACCCCAATACCTGTTCCATAATATAAGCAAACAACGGCCAAGTGAGAGCCACAGGTGGAGAAGGCTTTGTACTTCCCACCTGTGGATGAAACTCTTGAAACTGATGACACAATTCTCATATATGAGTAAAGAATCCCTGAGACTGGAACACCGCCAAACATAGCACCAAAAAAATACATCAGTAGGCTGTCAGTGGACGTGTCTCCACAGGCAAGCCACAGGAGTTGAAGGGGTTCACAGAAGAAATGAGGGATTTCCACTTGAGCACAAAAGGTTAGCAGTGATATCATCAGACAGTGCACTTGGGAATCCAAAACGCTGATAAAAACAGATGCCAGAAGGAGCAGTTTACAGAGGCGGGGGTTCATGATGATGGGGTAATGCAAAGGCTGACAAATAGCTACAAAACGGTCATACGCCATCACAGCTAAAACAGCACTGTCCAAACAAGCAAAAATATATAAAAGTGAAAACTGCACCAGGCATCCAGCATAAGAGAGGATTTTGCTCTGAGTGTGAATGTCCCAAATCACCTTTGGCACTGTGGTAGAGGTAAAACCAATGTCAGCCGTGGACAGGGCAGAGAGGAAGAAGTACATGGGGGTGTGCAGATGAGGGTCAGAGCTGATGACGAGGATGATAAGCAGGTTCCCCATGATGGTGACCAGGTACATGGTCAGGAAGAGGCAGAAGAGGAGAGGCTGGACTTGGGGATCATCTGAGAGTCCCAGAAGGAGAAATTCTACGACCCCTGATCTATTGTGTGGGTCCACAGAGCAGAGACACCTTTGGATAAATCAATGAAAGTAATTAACAGACATACACGTCCTCACCACTGTGTGTACATATTAGGTTGAAGCAGTTCCTAAAGTAACTCTTCTTGAGTTACTATCCACTTGAAGCTATGGCTCTTGTCATGACAGTCATTCTATCTTGAAGTCTTTCTCAATGACTTTTCCTCCATTCTTTTTTGCTATTAGCACTGATTTTTGGAAACCTGTAGGAACGCAACCTGACACCAGAAAATACGTAGTGGTTACTGTCACTGTGACTGTCCTCTCATTGTTCATCAATTTGCTCAAGCGGGCCCAGTAGCGTCTTTGTTGTGACACTTGTATTACTGTGTTTGGCAAATCAAATACGTCACTGGTAGCTTGCCAGGCTTTGCGGTGAGAGCAAGAGATACTCTCAGTAATTTGCCAGACACTCCGAGAGGGGCGGAGGAATATAAAAAATCAGAGCAAAATACTAATCATTCCTTTAAAGTTAATAAAAGGGATATGCAATAGTACATTGGGTAGGGCATTTGCCTTGCACATGACCGACCCGGGATCGATTCCTTCATCCCTCTTGGAGAGCCCGGCAAGCTACTGAGAGTATCCTGCCCGCATGGCAGAACCTGGCAAGCTCCCCATGGCATATTCGATATGCCAAACACAGTAACAAGTCTCACAGTGGACATGTTACTGGTGCCCACTTGAGCAAATCGATGAACAACGTGGGGGACAGTGCTACAGTGCTACAGGACATCCAGAATCTGTTGTAAAGAAAAAACAAAGTCCTAATTAAAGAACATAAATTAGTAGTCTTTTATATTACTCAAGCACAAAGCATTCTATTTCCTTCATGTAGATGATTTGAAAAAATAGTACTAATGTTATTTATTTTTTTGTTTGTTTGTGGGCCACATTTGGTGGTGCTCTGGGCTTATCCCTCGCTCTGGACTCATGGATATCTCTTAGTTTTCCTCAGAGGGACCATACAAGAAGCCAGAGATTGAAACTGGGTTGATAAGTGCCCTTGTCAAGTGCAAGGCAAGTGCCCTCCTTACGATAGCCAACCCTATAAACAGACTTCTTAAAAATCATTTCTTCAGTCATTCATTTATTCAGAAAAGGTAAAATTACTGAAGGCTGTGGTATGTGGAATATAAATGGCTGAAGTGTGCCTCAGAAACTCGTGGAAATTAATTAAAAGACCATAGTTTTGTTTTGTTTTTCTGTTCTTGTTGTTGTTATTGTTGGTGGTGGTTGGTTTGGTTGGTTTCTTTTGTCTTTTGGGTCACACCCGGCGATACACAGGAATTACTTCTGGCGGTGCTCTGGGGACCAAATGGGATGCTAGGAGTCGAACCCGGGTTGGCCACGTGTAAGTCAAATGCCCTACCTGCTGCACTATTGCTCCAGCCCCGATAGATATTTTTAAATATAAATATTTTGTGTTATTTCTCTAAGCCAGGACCTCTGTAGGCTGTACGTCCAGAGGTCCTCATCAGAACCTCATCACTGTACATGCATATTGAAGTTAAGCAGTTCCTAAGTGGAGTAACTCTTCTTGAGTCCTATTCACTTGATATATCCTCCCTATAGCTCAAGGGAGATACCTAGGGAGAGAAAGGCAAGGCTGAGTGTTCTGCTCAGGTCTAAAATTGACTTCCCAGAGGTTAGAGCAATAGAACAGCAGGTAGAGCACACAACTGACTCAGGTTCAATTCGAGGCTTCCCATAGGGTCCTGTGAGCACCACCAGAAGTAATTCCTGGGTGTAGAGCTGGGAGTAACCTCTGCTAAAACACACAAGTAAGAGATACTGAATGTAATTGCAAGACAAGGATCAAACTACAAGAAAAAAAAAGGAACAAAATAGAATCTAAAATAGAACTTGACTGATGAGCAGTGGGCAGACATTTGCCTTGCACATGGCTGACCAAAGATCAATCCCTGGCACCCAAATGGTCTCCCAACACATGTCAGGAGTGATCTCTCAGCACAGAGCCAGGAGTAAGCCCCTAAACAGCAGTAGGGTGTGATCTAAAAACAAAAGAAATAGAGTCTAAACTATGGCCAACACAAACACCACAGATTTTGGCTCTGTGCCCTTTACCAGCCATCATTAAAAAGAAAAGCTGGTGACTGCACTAGTTCATGTTTCTGAAATAAAAACACATTACCTACTCAGGAAATGCACATTCTTGATTCTAAGACAAAAAAGCTCTCTTGAAAATGCTCTTAAAGTTAAATATTAAATGGTAAGTTCAACATCCTCAGAGGAGGCATAATAAAGGCGAATGGCATCAGACTAAAATACCTGTCAGTGGAAGAATTCTTCCAAAGAATGCAGCCCTTTAACATAACTCCTTATTATCTAACTTTGTAGTGGGCAAATTAAGAGTATTTGGTCAAATAGTTCTCTCAGGTACTTCTTGAGTAATACCATATCTCACAAACACACTTTTTAACAATTTTTGAATGGAAGGAATATGATCTTATAATTCCAATAAGATTCCTGAATGCAAATATGTAGTGACTAAACAGCCCATGGGAGGGACAGGACTCCGAAAAGAACAGAAAGTCTAACAAGCACAGAAACTTACTTCTTTTCCACTTAGAAAAAAACATCAAAAGAAATAGATGGCAAAGTCAAGAACCTTCTTAAAAAATAACATGTATTTCTCTCAATTTAGGTAACAACGGAAGTCATTTTCAAAATTCTTGATTCACAAAATTTAAGCCTAAACAATTTTAAAAGAAAGGAAAAGAAAGCTTCTCTATGGTTTAGTAGTCCAAAGGGCGTTAAAGATTGACGTGTTCTATTTCTCACCCCAATCTTTATTTCATACACTATAGTCTCCCACTGATTGTCCTAAACAAGCTACAAATTCATAAAAAAAAAAGCTTGGTTATGCCATTTATATACACAAAATACAAATAGGATTATAAGCGAATCTGAAATTGTGCAAAATAATGCTATGAATAAAATTTCACCACATACACACTTCTTTATATGTTTTGTTTTTGTGACACTTGGCAATGCTCAGGAGTTACTCCTAGTTGTGCACTCAGGCATTACTCCTGGCGGTACTCAAGGAACGATAGAGGAAGCCAGGGATCCAACTCATCTCAGTTGCCTGCAAGGCAAGCACCATACCCACTACACTATCATTCCCGCCCCAATATACATAAAACTTAAATGGGAAGCCTCATTACCTATATTCATCAACAATCTCATAATTTTTAACTTGACTGGTAGTCTAGAAAGTATTTTAAACTTTTACCTATCATGTGGTAACAGCCTGACTGGATTGTTACTTAAATTAGTCAAGTTTTAAATCACATTTTAAGGAATCAATTTCTAATATGCAGCAAAATGCATCTAACTCATAACATCCCTCTGCTGAATTAACAGCTAAAGAAAACACCATGATTATATGTTATCAGTTTTACCAAATGCCACCTCTAAGGATCTTAATTTCGAACCTGCTAATAACTGTTATTAAACCTGTTAGCAACCACTTTTAATTTATCAAGTAAGATCAATTCAAGACACTAACGTCCTCTCTTCTTCTTTTTCTTCTTTTTCTTTTTTCCAGTTGCTCCATCTCCATCACCATCTCCATCTAAAAAAAAGAAGTTCATATTCATTTCAACCTTCTAAGTAGAGGAATAAAGAGCAATCCGACAAGTACACACACATACAACTCTTCGTTTATGGATATACATTTTATCCCAAAGTAGATCTTAACTTTAAAGTTGAGGCAAAAATGATAAACACTATAATTTTCAGGTATAGAGCTTCACAACTCTACATTCTATGTATATATGTATATCAAATTATGTCTATCACTAAAGGTCTTGTTTTCATAGATCAGTGTTCACTCAATACCCCTCCCTCTTACCCAACATTATCCCCTCCCTTCTGTTTGAATATCATAAAAAAAAATCCATCTCAAATAGTATATGACAAGTGGGAACAATAATACTCTTAAAACTTTACATACTGCTGTTTAAGTATTAGAATTTTTGACTTGTAGAATCAAAAGTACCAGTACTTTATACTTTGCCTTTCAGGAAAGAACTAATTAAGATTTTTTTTAAATTAAAAAAAAAAGCTGGAGATACAGTACAGTGGGAAATGCACTTGCCCTTCACATACCTAACTGGGGTTTAACCCTCAGCACCTCATATGGATCCCGAGCACCACCAGTAGTGATCCCTGAGTGAGCCCTGAGCAAAGCAAGGTGTGGCCCAAAAAATGAAAGAAACAAAATTTTTTTGAAGTATTCAATTTCATATTTTTAAAAGCTAAAAATAGGTTATATACCAAAAATAATGAGTGTTATTTCATGTAGCTACATTATTTTTATGTTGCTTTGCAGTTTAAACATGTCTCACGGCATCATGTCACCATCAAAGCATTCCAAGAGATAACAAGAATGTGCCCAAGATAATCCCAAATAGAAACCTGCTAGAGCAGGCCATTAGACCTGCTAGAGTAGGTCATCAGATTCCTCATCCAATGATAGGTATTTAGGGTTTCACATTAAAAAATATCTTTCCTGGGGCTGGAGAGATAGCATAGCGGGTAGGGCGTTTGCATTGCACGCAGCCAACCCGAGTTCAATTCCCAGAATCCCATATGGTCCCCTAACACCATCAGGAGTAACCCCTGTGCATCGCCAGGTGTGACCCCAAAAAGCAAAAAAAAAATAAAAATAAAAAAAAACTTTCCTTCCTTCCTCTTCAAGGCCATGTTCTCCCTCAAATATATCGCTTATTTGTCTCTCTGTTTCTTTATCTGCCTATTTCCACTGTGGAGCAACCTGTATTCCCTACTAAAAACATTTCTCCTTGCTCACTCCTCACATCTTTATAAGCAAGTTTCATTCAGTAAAAACTATCCTGCCTTACTTGAAAAAAATCTTTTCTGCATAGTTATTGGAGTTATTTTTCTGATCAAATTACACACAAAACATCTCAGGGCACCTTTCCTAGTCCATAGCTCTTAGATTCTCAAAAGAACCTGATGATTAAAAAAAAAAAAAAAGCTATTTTGGAAAACATGACAAAGAGTACATAAAATAATTATCTGCCGATCATTCACAATCATCTATAAATATGTGCCCATACCCTTGAACTTTAAGGAAAAGATAGATAGCATTTAGAGAGAAAAAATAAAGCAAAATAATGACTTAAAACATTTTAATGGGGGCTGGAGCAATAGCACAGTGGGTAATGCGTTTGTCTTGCACGCAGCCGACCCAGGTTTGATTCCCAGCATCCCATATGGTCCCCCAAGCACCACTAGGATTAATTCCAGAGTGCATGAGCCAGGAGTAACCCCTGTGCAACACCGGGTGTGACCCAAAGAGTTTGAAAACAAAAACAAAAACATTTTAAGTATAAAAATCTGATCTAAGTTTCTGAAAATGCTGTTTAAGACGCTAATGCCTGGCACTGGTAGCTCACTCTTGAATAGCCTATTGGACAGCATGTAATATTAATATCTCATATTTTTATGACTGCTTGGATCGGGACTGGACCTCCTCCACCCAGATCCCCCATCTTCCAGGAGCTAGACAGTTACATCCACCAACTACCGTGTAACCCCATCAACGGCCAGGATCCAGACACTATAAAACCAAGCTCCCGGAAGAGAACGATGCCATCTCCTGCCCCCACACTTGGCTGTCCTCACCTGGTCCCCTTGGAGGACAGGTTGAGTTTCCCTCTCCGGCCCGAGCACAGTCCCGGCAGCTGAAGACCTCCGGGACCCAGCCACAGGCATGCTGAAACCACTCTCCACACACTTGGACAAGCCTCACGCATGAAGGAACCGGCAGAGGAACCCAGGTGTGTGAGACCTGGGGCTGAGATCTCCAAGCCTTCTTGGATTGGGATTGGACCTCCTCCACCCAGATCTCCCATCTTCCAGTAGCTAGACAGTTACACCCACCATCTGCCGTGTAACCCCATCAATGGCCAGGATCCAAAGACTATAAAACCTAGCTCCCGGAAGCGCGGCCACATTCGTGGCTTCGCAACCTCTTATCTCTAGTAGTTCTCACTCTCAGAGAACCCAGCAGGCTACTGAGAGTATCCTGCCCACACATATGCCTAACTGGGAACACTTGTAAAGGTGATTAGAGGCTGCCCAAAAAGCTTTCATCCCTCTCGTAGAGTCCAGCAAACTACCAAGAGTATTCCATCCAGACGGCAAAGCCTGGTAAGCTACCCGTGGTGAACCTGATCTGCCAAAAACTAACAATAGTGGTCCTCATTTCCCTGACCCTGAAAGAGACCCCGGCATGCCATTGGGCTACACTGGCACGTGACAGGGACGAATGGAGATGCTACTGGTGCCTGCTCAAGCAAATCAATGAACAACAGGATGATAGTGATAGTGATAATGACAGTGATATATATAGAGAGAGAGAGAAAGAGAGAGAGAGAGAGAGAGGGAGGGAGGGAGAAAGAGAGAGAGTTAATGTTTTATGTTATTGTGATAGATCCCAAGGAGTGTAATTACTGAATCTTAGTAATTCTATTTTTCATTTTTTGAGAAGTCTTCATACTGTTTTCCATAAAGGTTCATCCAGACAATATTTCTACCCATGGTGAATGATACTTCATTTGTCACTGCACCGTTTCCAACATTGCTTGTCTGTAGGTTTTTGATACAGGCTAGTCTAATGTATAACTTGATATCTTATTGTTATTTGATTTGTATTTCCCTGGTAAGTGATGTTATGCGCTTTTTCATGTGCCTATTGGCCATTATATGTCTTCTTAGGGTAAATTTGTTCATTTCCTTTCCCCATTTTTTTTGTTGGCCCTCAAGTTCAATGGTATTTTTTATAGTTGAACTTGAGGTTTTTTTTAATATCTCGGAAATTGGTACATTCCCAGATCTATGATATGCAAATATTTTCACATAAGGGAGATATAACAAGAATGTTATAGTTATTTCATTGATAATCTAGAGCTTCATATCACTTCTGTGGTACAAGATTTCACAATTGATAGAGAACCTGTTTCTCAGAGTTGTCAGTGGGCTGAGGGAATGGGGCATTTGTACACCAACTCCTTCACACATTGATTAAAGGCTTCCAAATGGGAACAGAATTACTCATCCACCCTTCCAGACTCAAGCATGGCTTTAGCGATCAGTAGTTCTAAAGCAATGAAATACACTAGCGTCTGTATCCTGGGTCAGTTTGTACTAATGGGTCAAATGGATCTAGGTGGGGAAGGAAACAGGGTCAGTCACATCTTTACATTTGTCAGTCACTCCCCCTGCCTCCCCACCAAACTTGAGATCATCTCACTGGCTCACACGTCATGTCACCTCTGTGGCACTTCCCCAGGCTCCAGGTTCTGTCCTACCATGTTCTGATAGTGCAGCATGGTTGTATATCAAGCCTATCCCCCATTACTCAAAGCTTTCTATCTCTCGCTGAGCAGTCCACCTACATCAATTTCAAGTATATTTTGGGAGAATTCTATGTTTCTTTTATAAAACTATAGAATCTAGCAAAGATGTCTCTTTTTTCATTTCTCCAAGGAGATAGATTATCAGAATATTTGAGGGACAGAGTGATAGTCCAGGAAGTTCTACTTGTTTTATGTGCAGCTGACCCAGTTTCAATTCATGGTACCCTAGATGGTCTCAAAAAGCTGCCAGGTGTGGTCTCTAGCATAAATCCAGGGGTAAACCCTGACAGTGAACCAACAAACAAGGAAATTGAATATTTGGACAGTAAAAGACAAAGGACCTAGAGATAATATATGGGACTAATGCATGCCAAATAACTAGACTTTGTTAAATTATAAACTGAAATATCAATGGCATAATGATTTCAACATTTCAGGGTGTGGAGCAACTGTATCTGTCATATATTGCTATTTTTAATACAAACTAGCATACTGAACAAGGTGGAATAAGATAGATTAGTAAACAACCTTGGAAGCCATAAAATGTGGTTGAGGAATATTAGCAACCACAGAATGAAGAAATGAAAGTGATCCTGCTCAGGCCCACTTTTCTGATTGTAATGAGACAAAGGAGAGAGCCTGAACATCGTCTTCTGTGTGATAGTAACAAAACTGTATTCTATTTATCTGATAATATGGGAGTCCTCTGAAAGCCCTAGATTTTTATGATTTGGATTCTCATAATATCCAAATGTAGGGGCAAAGGCAGCTCAGATAGAGAAGAGAGCACCAAATAAAGGGTGCTGGGAAGATCTGCCCAGGATGGAAGAAGCATGCTGAAAGTAGTCTATAGACAGAACATGATTGCCACCCAATGTCTCTTCTGCAGACCACAGCACCCAAAAGGA
>JAOXYA010032900.1:0-12908 GCA_028565675.1 Sorex palustris
TTGAAGTTCCTGTCTCAGTGACCAAACAACTCACATTAAATAGCATTAATTTAATGTGAGGCGGAGGCCAAAGAATGACAGCACAGGTGGGGGAAAGTTGCCAAGACAGACATGTGCTATTTCCCTTGTTTGCACTAGAATATTTATTTAAAGTCCTGGTATGATGACAGGAATGGAGTTGAATAAAAGAAGCATTTTATTTCTAGAGTTTCCATCCTGGCCATTATGCCAATCATTTCATGGTGATTTCTAGAAAACTATTTAGCCACAGAAATGGAACAAATCATAGCGGAAAATATATATATGCATATATACATACTTTCTGATATATATACCAAACTTTAACACCCATCACATCACCCAAACTTTAACAACATGTTAGTGATATCCTATAGAATGACCTAATGCCAAAATGGAACAATCTTCACACTGTTTCCATTATGAACAGTTTTTTTAAGAATGTTCAGCAGTTCTTCATAACAGACAATATAAAATACATTGTTTCGGTTGTGTTTTGGGACAGGGATTGGGATTTGAGATGGAAACATCCGAGTTTGATGGTGGGAAGGTGTAATGGTGGTGGGATTAGTGTTTGAATATTGAATGCAATCAAATATTGTGAACTAACTTATAAACTGTAAAAATTAAAAAAAAAGTAATGTGGAGTTCATGCCAAATTCAATCAGTTAATCAATGATTGAATAAATAGCAGTGCTCCTACATTATAAAAAAAAAAATAAACAGGGGAGCTGGTTTAGAGTTTAGTGTCACCTAGTCATGGGAGACATCTGTGATGCTCCTGGTTGTTGAAGTTCCTGTCTCAGTGACCAAACAACTCACATTAAATAGCATTAATTTAATGTGAGGCGGAGGCCAAAGAATGGTTCAGCATGGCTGTGACGGCTGAGCTGACCTCCAGTGACCCCTGAACCCCAGTCACCCACAAATCCGCAAGAGATGCACTTCATCTCCCCATGCCCTCCTCTGTGGCCACAGGGAGGGAGCTAGAGCAAAGCCGGTGGCCTGTGGTGGCAGCCCCCACAGTCCCTACACTCCACAGCATGGCCGTGGTGTCCCTCCAGCAGCGACCTATTTCTCAGTCTCCCAGCTGGGAAGCAGCCAGCCAGGAGCCGCAGAATGAGTGGATCTGGAATGTGCCCACGCTCAACACCTTCCTGCAGTGTCTGTCCTCTCTGAGTGGACAGGGGCAGCGGGGTGGGCAGGGGCCACAGACAGAAGCAGGAAACACCCACCAGTGGCCAGTGGGCTTCTAGGCATCAGCCCCTAGAGCTCCAGAGTCAAATGCTGCGTCTGCATTTCCCCAACTCTGTGATCCCGGCCGAGAGGCTGAGCTTCTCTGAGCTCTAGTTTCCTTTCGCTGTTGTTCTTGGTTTTAGGGTCACACCTGGGGGGTTCTCAGGGGTTACTCCTGAATCAGGACATGGTCCCTGTACAGCTTGGGGAGAATCATGTGGTGCCGGAGGCCCTAATGCCAGCCTCCTACACGCAGGACATGGGCTTGGCCCTTTGTACCATCTCTTCCAGCACCCAGGTCCCCGCTTGTCACATGGGGCTTAAGTGCCCTCTCAAGACTGCCAAGGTAAGGCTGGAGTGATAGCACAGCGGGTAAGGCATTTGCCTTGTAGGTGGCTGACCCGGGTTTGATTCCCAGCATCCCATATGGTCCCGAGTACCACCAGGACTGATTTCTGAGTGCAAAGCCAGGAGTAACCCCTGTGTATTGCTGGGTGTGACCCAAAAAGCCAAAAAGCCAAAAAAAAGGCTACTGGGGTGAAGTAAGAGGAGTCTATTTCTGAAAACCCCGTGTCTTCTTAGCCTCCTCATGGTTAGCTGTTTAGCACTGTGACATTTTCCACATGGGCAGAGCCAAAGTATGCAGGACTGTGTTTCTCCACACACCTGCTAGAAGCTCAGGCCTGGAAACTGTGTGTGTGTGTGTGTGTGTGTGTGTATGTGTATGTGTATGTTCATGTGTGAGTCACACACAGCGGTGCTCAGGGGTTACTCCTGGCTCTGTGCTCAGGGATCACGCCTGGTGGGCTCCTGGGGTCAAATAGAGCAGCACAGGTGAGAGTGGAGGGAGGGACAGGGAGAACCTGCCAGCAGGGAGAGCCCATGCACAGATGCCGAGAGAGCGAATTGCAGAAAAGTTTTCAAGGCACTCAAATGACCTTCGAAATTCTTCAAGAAGAGGAAGGCGATGCTGATGCGAGATATCAGAGGCATTGGGGGACTTGTTTGTTCCACAGCATCTGCCTAGCCTGGCTGACTCATACATGCGCCTGAGAGAGAAAGAGAGTGGGCCACGCCCAGCCTGGACTTGGCTGGGGGACGGACTGGGAGGAAACGGAGAGAGTCCAGGATGCTTCTGAGTCTACAGGGAGGAAGAGGAGAGAGCGAGGATGGCTGGGTGAAGGGGACAATCACGTGAACATGCAGACGGCGGCGCATACCAGCAGGGGCTCACCCAAGGCTTGCCCTCGGATGTGGCCTAATTCACATCAGCTGCAGCGCCGCCTTTGACGTGTTAAAGAGGGAATGGTGTAAGTCCCCTAAACATGCAAGGAGTCAGAAAAGAAAAGGAAGGCAGAAGGCAGAAGGCAGAAGGCAGAATGCTAAGCCGGGCTCCTGGACAACTGGGAGGTGGCCTGGGGGCCCCAAGCCGGGGGGTGGGGGGGACAGAGGGTGGCCTGGGGCGTTAAGTGTGTGGTGCTCCCTGGCCGAGAACAGAACACACTGAAGGAGAGAGCTGGTGAGACACAGCCCAGACAAGCACCTCGATGATGCTGGGTTCTGGACTCTGGCTCCCCCATGCCTAAGGGGCATATGCAAACCGCCTGCAGTTCCCACCCTCCAGCCCCAGACAGTAAGAAACGTTGGCCTGAAACAGAAATCTCATTCGTTCTGCTTTTTGGGGAGTGTCATACTCCTGGTGGTGCTTGGGGAACCATGTGTTGTTGAGAATTGAACCCACGACGCCCACATGCAAAATCTCTGTTCAGCCCTTTAAGCTGTCTCTCCAGCCCTCACACTGGTTCTAGTTCGGTATTTCCAGGGGACTAGGGAGCCTGGAGGCCCCCACCTCCAACTTTTCACTCGGAAATTCTTTTATTTTTTTATTTTTTTGCTTTTTTGGGTCACACCCAGCGATGCATAAGGGTTATTCCTGGCTCTGCACTCAAGAAGTACCCTGGTGGTGCTCAGGGGACACTATGGGATGCTGGGAATTGAACCTGGGTTGGCTGCGTGCAAGACAACTGCCCCACCCACTGTGCTATCACTCCAGCCCCTGAAAGTCTTTCAATGCTCTGGGCTTACTCCTGGCTTTACAGTCAGGAATCAGACTACTGGTGGTGCTCAGGGGACCAGATGGAGTACTAAGGACTAAACCCGGGTCACCTGCGTGCAAGATGAGCACCCTATCCACTGTACATCCCTCTGACCCTATTGTTTGTTTTGTTTTGTCATGAGCAGTTTAGGCAACTCCACTATGGTAGTGCCAACTTCATGGGGTTTTTTGTTTGTTTTTGTTTTTGTTTTGCTTTTTGGGTCATACCCAGCAATGCACAGGGGTTACTCCTGGCTCATGCACTCAGGAATGACTACTGGTGGTGCTCAGGGGACCACATGGGATGCTGGGAATCAAACCCAGCTTGGCTGTATGCAAGGCAAATGCCCTACCCACTGTGCTATCACTCCAGCCCCCAACTTTGTGGTTTTGATGTACAAAATGACTTTGCTTTCATCCCACCCAAAGTGAATATTCACAACATTTGCTTCCTCACTGTCACTCTCTAGGTACATGACTATATACAGGAAAGTAGGAAGTAGAAGACACATCTCTATTAATATTTTCGTCTTGGTTTTTGCCTAGGTTTATGCATTCATCATTTTTGCTTTGGGGGCCACAATCAGCAGTGCTGTGGGTTACTCCCAGTTCTGTGCTCAGGGTTGCTCACAGCGGTACTGGGGGTCAGAGTCAGGGAGACTGAGCATGACCCTGTGGGTCACCTCCCCGTTTCTTCTATGCAGTTTATTTTTATTTCATTTTGGCTTTCTGCCATGCCGGGTCACACTCAGGCTCACTCCTGGCTCTGTGCTCAGGGATCACCCCTGGCAGTGCTCAGGGGACCATATGGGGTGCCAGGGATTGAATCCCAGTAGGTCACGTGCAAAGTAACTGCTCTGGCTGCTGTACTACTGCTCTGGTCCCTCTCCTGTACATTTTAAATCTTTTTGGGTTTTTATTTTATTTAAAAAATTTTTTTTTTTGCTTTGGGGACCACACCTTGCGATGCTCAGGGGCTACTCCTGGCTCTGCACTCAGGAATTACTCCTGGCAGTGCTCAGGGGACCATATGGGATGCTGGGGATCAAACCCAGGTCAGCTGCATGCAAAGCAAACGCCCTACCTGCTGTACTATCATTTTAACCCCAACTTGCGGGGAGGGGGTTGGTGCTGGGAATTGACTCCAGGCCTTAAACATGAAAAGCATGCATCCCACCATGGTGCAACATCCTAATTTTTTTTCTATACTCTGTTTATTTGTTTGGGGGCCACATCCAGCAGTGCTCAGGGGTGGCTCCTGGCTGAGTGCCAGGGACGAAACCCAGGCCTCCTGCAAATAAAGCATGAGCTCAGCCCTGTGCGCGCTCTCCGCCTTCTTAGGCATTTTAAAACACAGCCAAGATGAGGCTGAATCTCCGACTCGCACCAGAGAACCTTAGAGTCACACTATTCGAGAGGAGCGTTTTCCACAGCTGGGACTTGCACACAGGCCGTCAGGGGCAGCTTCGTGGGGGCAGCTCCTGTCATCTCATTAGTTTCTGAGAACAGGACTCCAGACGCGGACTCCTGGGTCAAAGGGTATCATCGGCATGTGAAGCTTCTTATACACATCCTGCCAAACTGCTTCCTGTGCATTTGCCTAAGCTGGCCTTCCCACTAGCACAGAACGGAAGTTTCTAGGGGAAAAGGCTTTGACTGTACTGGGAGGAGAGGCCCCAACTCCAGTGACTCTCGGTTGGAGCCCCTGGAGAGGGAGGAGACCCCACCCACCCAGGATCTCTGCATCCAGACCCTGCAACAGGCCCCTGGGAACCAGAGTGTCTGAGCAAATAAGTCAACAGGCCACACTCCTGCCACCCTGTCCCAATCCCCGCGAGCCAGAGAGTAACAGGTGAAGCCCAGGATAGTGGAACAAAATGTGTTAGAGGTGGGTAGTGAGGAACAGGGGTCACACCACATTCACCCTGCATTTTTTTTTTCATTTTTTTTGGGGGGTTGGTCATACCCAGTGATGCACAGAGGTTCCTCCTGGCTCTGCACTCAGAAATGACTCCTGGCGGTGCTCAGGGGACCATATGGGATGCCAGGGATCGATCCCAGGTTGGCTGCATGCAAGGCAAACACTCTCTCCACTATGCTATCACTCTGACCCCACTCCCTGCATTTTTTCAATTTTTTTACTTTTTTTGGGGGGGGGTCACACCCGGCAATGCACAGGGGTTCCTCCTGGCTCTGCACTCAGGAATTATTCCTGGCAGTGCTCAGGGAACCATATGGGATGCTGGAAATTGAACCCGGATTGGCTGCGTGCAAGGCAAACACCCTATCCGCTGTGCTATCACTCCAGCCCCACCCTGCATTTTTTTGAGGGAGGGAATACACCCAGCAATGCTCAGGGGTTCCTCCTGGTTCTGTGCTCCAGGATCATTCCTGACAGGACTTGAGGGACCCTGTGGAATGCTGGGGGATTGAAACTGCTGGGGTGGCACTGTGCCAGGGAAGTGCCCTCCCCGTGATGCACTAGTCCCAACACCTCGTTTTCTGCAGCGTGTCCCGAGGCCTGGGAGGGTCACTGCCCCTCCCCCATAGATGAGTCCCAGCCACCCATGCCGCGCCCCAGAGACACAGCCCCAGTACCTACCGACCCGTGGGGCAACTCTTGCTTGGCCACTTGTGACAGCACAGAAGGGCTGGGGTCCCCGTGTGGTGTGGAGTATCCTGCGCTGTCACTCTGAGTAGATGCTTTTCCACAACCTCCTCCCGAGCTGTCCCCAGAGCCCTACCAAAGGAGGGCAGCGGGGGGTGTTCGGGAGGGGACAGCACCCACAGGCGTGCATGAGTGATGAAATCCCAGTACGGCAGCCTGGCACTGAGGGACAGGGAGGGCCGTGACATCACAGTTGCCTGGGCATAGCCAGGTCTGTGAGGTCATGGGCTTCCAGGAGCTCCTGCCCCAAAGCAGTTTGGGGACGAATCCATGTCCCCGTAGGCGAGGTAGGAGCGGGTGGGGACTCCTACCCTCCCCCAGACTCTGCTGATGGTGGCGCCCTGGGTGGCCCTCCACACCATCCACAGGTCTTGAGGAGCAGTGCCCTGAGCACCCCTGGGCAGGAAGGGACAGTGGGTGCTTTACTTTCTCCCTGCCTGCCACCATTCTGCTAGAATCACGAAGTGCAGTGCAAGGAGGCAAGGGCACGGGGCCAGGGGATAAGGCTGGCTTCCCTCAGAATGCAGGGGGAAGATGGGCACTGTCCAGCCTGGCCCTGCGCTCCCCCGTGCCATACGGGGAGCAGTGTGGGGAGTCTGTGTGCGCTCTGCCAACCCCTGCACAGAGCAGGGCAAGCAGAGCAAGAATGACTGGGGGGGGGGGAGTGTTTCAGCTTCAGGTCAGGGCTGAGTGGGGGGAGGAGGGGGAGTAGTGGGGGTGGGGGCCAGAGACAGAGCACGTGCAGGAGTGCTCACAGCCCCTCACGGGCACCAGCCCCGTCCCCCTTCCTGCCTGGCACGTCATTGTCTGGAAGGGGAACAGCCCCGAGAGCACAGGCCAGGCCCAGGAGAGGAGCCTGGAGAGACCCGACCGCTCACCCAAGGGCTGCCTGGCTGCACACACATTTCCACTGCCCACGAGGAACCCCAAGGAGTCAGACTACAGCCAGACTGGTCTTGCCTGAGCACCTTGCGGGCAGGCAAATTCCACAGGGGGGTCTGGGCTAATGGAGCTGGGGAGGCGTCCTTCTTTCCTGATGGTTCTGGGGACCTGCCTAGCTGGATCCCAGGTGGGGTTTAAATCACTGCCCACCAGGGCTGGAGCAATAGCACAGCAGGTAGGGTGTTTGCCTTGCACACAGCTGACTCGGGTTCAACTCCCAGCATCCCATATGGTCCCCTGAGCACCACCAGGAGTATTTCCTGAGTGCAAAGCACAGGAGTAACCTCTTGTGAGCCAAAAAAGCAAAACAATAAGTCACCGCCCATCACCCACACCTCTTCTCCCTCTCTCTCCATCTCTCCTTCTCTCTCCCTCTCCTTCTCTTTCTCTCTCTCTCTCTCTCTCTCTCCTGCCCCCGTCCCCCCTTTCCAGAGATCAAACCCAGGCCTCACACATGCAAGGAACTAGCTCTCCTGTGAACTATATCCCGGGGCCCCTGCAAGCGGTTGACACGTCTCCGTGTCTGCACAGTGGCTCCTGGCACCCCTGGTGCTTTCCCAGCCTGCCTGCCTGTGTTCCTTAAGGACCAGGGCTGAGCACACCCGCACCCAGTGCCTGACACAGACCAGGCCTTCCCCGCACACCCAGATGCCCCCAACTCGAAGGCAGAGCTAGTTTGGACACTGGGTGGGTGGGGATCTGGACAGAATGCCAGATCCTGGGCATGGTCTAGGGAAAGAGTGCTGGCCCTGCATGCAGCCAGCCACAGCACCATCTGGGTGGGCTGGTGACGCCCAGCTCCGCGGGGCCCAAGATACACCCCATCTTCAGGACTCATACCACCCGCACGGATGGCTAAGAACTGCTGGGCATGAGCCCAGAACCATTAAGCACCACTTTGAATTCCCCCCAAAAGCTGGCGGTCCACAAGCATTGGGTGAAGGGAGCAGAGTTGATGGTTTGTGGGAGTCACAGAGATGCCCAGGGCCCTGCTACGTAGAAGATGGGGGTACACAAGTGTCACAAGGGCCAGCAGCTAAGGTCGTGGTCTCTGTGCTCCCTGTGGGAGTCCTCTGGTCACTGCCTCTCCTTTACAGCAAAATGGCATTGAAGTTCCCCAAAGACCCCCACGCCCTTGCCCTAGGGAGTGCCTGGCTCGCAGGCTGCGGACTCCCCTTCCTCCAGGCAGCGGGGCCTTTGTGGGACTCTGCCAGGCCTGTGGGCCACACGGGCCAAAAGCGAGACTTGCCGCCCACGGACAGTGCAAGCAGCTGGGAGCGCAGGGATGTTGTGGACGCACAGTCCTTGCTCCCACAAGGCATCATCATGGGCAGGGCCTCCCCCACTCTCCACGTGGGCTCTGCACATGGCACTCCTCGGGGCTCTGCAGCTGTGCCTCTGAGGGTGACTGTCACCTACTGTTTGCTGAGCAGTCGGATCACCCCACCCCAGCGTCCCTCCAGGGCTGGTGAGCCCACGCCTGCCTCAAGCTGCCTCCAGGGCAGGCTGGCCTGGATGTGTGTGAGCGCATGTGCCAATGTATGTGGGCTTATGTGTGCATGCATGTGTGTGCACATGTGTGCCTGTGTGTGCTGTGTATGCCTGTGTGTGCTTGTATGTGTGTGCCTGTGTGTGTGCCTCTATAAGTATGCCTGTGTGTGCCTGTGTGTGTGCACATGTGTCCCTGTGTGTGCTGTGTATGCCTGTATGTGCCGGTATATGTGCACATATGTAGCTGTGTGTGCTATGTATACTTGTGTGTGTTTCTATGTGTGTCTGAGTGTGCCTGCATATGTATGCCTGTGCCTGTGTGTGTGCATGTGTATATCTGTGTGTGTCTGTGTGTCTGTGTGTGCACAAGCCTGAGAATGCATGTGTAGGCACATATGTGCCTGTATATACACCTCTGTGTGCCTATGTGTGCATGTGTGGGTCTGTGTGTGCACAATCCTGAGTGTGCATGTGTGTGCACAATCGGTGCCTGTGTGCGCCTGCATATGCACTTCTTTGCGTGTCTGTGTGTACACGTGTGTGTGCATCTGCGTGCATGTTTGTGCCTGTGAGCTTGTGAAGGTGTCTGTGTGTGCCTGTGTGAGTTGGGGGTCAATCTGGGGACGGCCAGCACGCTGGTGGAATGCTAAGTGGCCAGCGTGCTGTGACCCGGATTGTTTGGGACATGAGCCCTGCGGGGCTTCCAGCACTGCACCTGGTGCGGGAGAGTCGGTGGCGGCGATGTGGCCACACTTTCCTGGGAAGCCTCTACCCAGGGCCGCCTGCAGGATGCCTGGATGCACACGGAGGACAGGGAAGGGCCTTATGCCGGCCCTTCACAATAGGAGTCCCAGCAGAGAGCACAGGAAGGAGCGTCCTTCCCCCCACAAGCCCCAGTCCATGCTGTCACCCCTCTCCTGCCCACATTCACCCCCACGTCTAAGTTACCGCCCTCGCACGAGCCAGTGTGACCATGTGTGGCGGTGTGTGGGGGGCTTGGCAAACATGCAGGGTCCCAGGTCAGGTCTTGCAGAGCACCCCCAAGGTCTTGGGGATCCCGCTGTGGCCTCTATGGCAGGGACTCCCCAAGTCAGGTGCACCTGTGGGTTCTAGGGCCCCGGAGGCCTCTGAGGAGATGGAGCCCATGTAGACCCCACACCTTGCCACAGCACATGGCTGGAAGCCCCTGAATGGGCGCAGGAAGGAGACCCTCAGATGAAGGCAGCAGTGTCCCCCAGCTCTGTGCCACCCAGTGTGGCCCTCTAGGTCAATTTCATTACTAAGAACACAGGCTTTTGGGGGAGAGTGCGGCCCATGGCCAGTCACTCCCTGTCCAGTCACACACACATGTGCACGCGTGTGCATAAGAGCGCATGCGCGTGCACACACACACACACACACCCTCATAGCTGCTGCTATTCCCACCTTCCAGGTGCAGACCCAGGCTTAGAGAGGGCACACCACTTTCCTGGGGTCACACAGCTGGGAGGGGGCAGCCAAGAGTCAAGCCTGGTCAGCCCTGCTCCGAGGCCTGGGCCTTTCCCCTCCCCAGGAGGGCAGGACGAGGTGGGTAGATGGCTTCTTTAGCAAGACCTGGCCACAAGAGAATGATTAAAAACAAGACTTGGGTGGGGGCCAGTAAGGGGCTAGACTAGGCTGGGCAAGTCTCGGGGGAGGACTGTGAGTTTGTGCGGGTGGCATCGGGGCTAGGGTGGATGGGCTGACTTGGAAGAGAGCCGAGATGGATGGAGCTATGAAGGGAAAACAGCCCTAGGGAACTCCCGGGGCTCCCTGCGAGCTGGGGCTGAGCAGATGGGGGTTCTTTCTGATTCTCTCTTTTGGGGGGACTTTCAGTTGTACCCAGTGGTGCTCAGGGGGGTGACAGGGGTGAAATACAGGTTAGCCGGGTGCAAGGCAAGTGCCTTCCCTGCAGCTCTTGCTCCTGCCCTTGGCAGTGCTGTCCCAGGCCGAGCAAAGTCTCACAACCCTATGTGACCACTTACGGCCAGCGACGAGACTGGACGTGGCCCACGGGGCCAAGAGCGGACACCGATCCCGGAAGGAGGAAAGCCCAGGGACAGCAGCTACTCAGATTCCCCCCTCCCCTCCCCTCTCTCTTTTCCCTAACTTCCCTCTTCCCCCCTCCCCCCTCTCCTCCTTCATCCCCTCATCTCCCCTCCAACACCAATCCCTTCCACAGTGTTTTCTGTTTGTTTTGTTCACACCAGTGATGATGCTCAGGGTTTATGCCTGGCTCAACACTCAGGAGTCACCCCTGGGGATGCCAGGGATGGGACGCAGGTGCAGGGGAAACGCCCTCCCCGCTGGACTGTCTCTCCTCCGACACAGCTGGTGTTTCCCTCTCTAGGCAAGGACCTTCCTGGGGGCTGTTTCTTGGCCAGGCGTGAGGTTTGGTCCGTCTTTTGGGGGGTTCTTGGCTTTAATTCGACTTTTCTCCTTGAAGACAAGTATGGCCACCCCTGAGGACAGCTCCAGCTTCCTCCCCTGCTCCTCTGAGGGGGCACTCGACCCGGGCAGAGCCCACCATGCGGAGGGACCAGCCAACCCCCATGCGACACCCAGGGTCCCCAGAGGAGACCACAGGAAATGCTGCAGGAGGGGGCCCCCATGTGTGGAAGAAAATGGGGATGGGGCAGAGTGATGGGACAGTGGGTGGGGCATTTGCCGTCCATGCAGCTGATCTGAGTTGAATCCCCGCCATCCCGTATGGTCCCCTGTGCCGGCCAGGTATGATTCCTGAACACAGGGCTGGGAGTCAGCCCTGAGCATCGCTAGGTGTGGCCCCAACCAAAGAAAATGGAATGTTCTGGAAAGGTGCTGCCCAGCTAGAAGTTACCTCATGTGGCCCAGAGATGGCCTCTGTCACCTTGTTTTTGGGGGAGAAGGGGTGGCCAGGGGTCTCATGGTTGTCCTCAGCCACGTGGATCACAGTTCAAGTCAGACCCCAGGACACGGTGCAGCTCTGGCCCTGCAGTGCTCAGGAGCCTCCAGGACTACACCTGGAGGAGTTCAGGGGACAACATGGTGCGGGGGATGGGACCCGGGTCAGTCACGTGCAAGGCTGTGCCCTAACCCCGGTACTGCCTCCGAGCGCACCTTCACCTCCAGGTACCCAGAGAGCAGGAGAGGTGTGTGTAAGGGATTCCAGCGCAGGAGTGGGGGAAAGTGGTGATTCACCAGGTAGGGTAACACCCCTGGGGCTGCCCCCACATACTCCTCACCCCCTTCCAGCCCTGCTTTCTTTCTCTGGGAGGCCCCGAGGGTCTCTTGTCAGGGTCTGCAAGACTGGAAGCCACCCTCAAGAGGAAGGCACCTGGAAAGGCTGGAGAGCGGCCTGGGCAGGGAGAGGGTCCTGGCAGGGGGAGGGTCCTGGCAGGGGTCACAGCCCTGGGGCTGAGCCAACCCCGGCCCAGGCCTTGGGGTCAGACAGAATCCAACAGCCTGAGCTGTTCGGGAGAATGAGGCTGCGGTGGTGGGGCGGGGGGAAGAAGTGAGGGGCGCCCTCTGCACCCTGCCCAGACCAAGGGTCTGGGGGTTCCCAGGTAGGGGGTACCCCAGAGATGTGGGCTCTGCACTCGCCAGGGATGCGGGGAAGAGCTGCATGCTCTTGGCTGTAGGGAGGTTCCAAAGAGCTGGGGTGGGGTGGGCAGGCTATGGGGTGCACACCTCTTGGGGAGCACCAGCCTCCGGGTGGGCAGAGCCCCGAGAGCTGCACCTGGGTTGCCACTGCTCAGCCCCCTCCCCTCACGCACAGCAAAGGCCACCAGCCTGCAGTGGCCAGTGAAATGAGGTCACCAGGGCCAGCTCAGGGGCGGCCGCAGCGGGGAAAGTCTCAGCTACTATGGGAGTGACTGGCGGCCGCCTGCCCTGGGACTTGGCAGCAGGGACCAGATGGCCGTGCGCGCCACATGGTTCGGGGTTGGTCTGGCTGGTCACAGAGCTTGTCGTCCTCCCCCCCTCTTCTCCAAGGAGAATCTAGAAAGCGCTGCTGTGCTCAGCCACCCAGGCATGCAACACACAGACACACGCACGCACACACACACACACACACACACACACACGCACACACACACACACACACACACACAGCTGGGTCCCCTGGCCAATATGGGGCAAGGGTATCCCCCATCAGAGGTGAGGGCGGGGAGCTTCTCCCGCAGGAGCACCAGTGGAGGGAGGCTGCGGGCTAAGCTGGGCTGGCCATCTGTAGGTTACCCACACCTGGCCCTCTGCCACCGGCACCTGCCCACTGGCTTCTCATGGTGGAGTATTTGGCTGTAGATTTTTGGACCACACCCGGTGGGCTGTAGCAGTAGCACAGCGGAAGGACATTTGCCTTGCACGTGGCTGACCCGGATAACCCGGGTTCGATTCCTCCGCCCCTCTCGGAGAGCCCGTCAAGCTACCGAAAGTATCTCGCCCGCACGGCAAAGCCTG
>JAOXYA010032912.1:0-12907 GCA_028565675.1 Sorex palustris
CTCTCCGAGAGGGGCGGAGGAATCGAACTCGGGTCGGCCATGTTGGCTGCGTGCAAGGCAAACGCCCTACCGCTGAGTTGCCAATCCTTTCTCTGCCCTTGTTCTGTAGCCACATCAAGCTCGGGGAAGTTCCCTAACTCCCTGGAACTCCACCCGCATCTCCCGACACAGAGGTCAGGCCCTGTCCTTGGGGACCAGGCCCTGCGCCGCCCCGAACCCGGGAAGCTGTGTATCTGATTAACGGGGTCAGGAAGGCAGGCTCAGGCTGGCGGGGGGGACCTGGCAGAGGAAGTGGCTCCGTCATGCCATTTCCTAGCCTGGGGCAGGCCAGTGTTCTGGACCAGTGGGAGCAGGGCTTGCGTTAGAGGCCGCCAGCTCGGCTCAGGTCAGAATCCGGGGCAGAGCTGCTCTCACAGGGAGCAGAACTCAGTGGCAAAGGAAGTGCTACTGGCTGACTCCCGCAGGCCCGGGACAGGGCAGGTAGTCAGAGCCACAGTGGACGGGGACTTTGGCAAGGGGCAGTGACCCCCAGCCCCTCAAACAGAAGGGTTGGGACTGTCACCTCCCGGGTGAGGGTCAGAGCCTGCTGAGTTGCCCCCTGAGCCAAGTGCCGAGCTTCCCTGCATGTGGGGTCCGGCCAGTCAGAGATGGAGTTCTGTTTCTCTTGTCTTCCCTGTGCCTGGCACACGCTGGCCCCTGTCAGGTGGATCATGGGGGGATGCAGGAAGCCTGTGTGTGTGTGTGTGTGTGTGTGTGTGTGTGTGTGTGTGTGTGTTTGCGCTAAAGCCCAGAGTGGAAGGTCGGCCCTGTGAGCTTCTGTGTGTCACTCCATTTGGCTAGCACGTGGGGACAAGTGAGTCTGGGGTGTGGGGAGCAGGGAGGGTGGGGGGGGTCAGGACCCCCACGTCTCAGCTGCCTTTGGTGTTTGTCCCAGAGGGGTGGGAGGGAAGGAATGAAGCCATAGATGATGGACTCCAGGGCTCATGTTTACAAATGAACTCGTTAAGCTTGGAGTAGGAAGGAACTGTGCCATCATCACAAAGACCCCAAGATGGAAAGACTTCCCGGGAGTGAGGGCTCTCTCTTGGGGGGCACTGCAGGCCAGCCCAGCACAGGATTCAGGAGAATAAGGGTTTCTCACTGTTGCCTGGGACTTTGTTTCTAAAACGGATTCGTAGGCTTTATCCTGTTTAGTTGTCATAACAACCCCAGATCCTGAGGATTATCCTCGGAGTTAGGTCCTTTTGACAGAGGAAGAAACTCAGATGGACAGAGGTTAAGTGACTCTCCCAGCTCGGGGGAAGCTAGCCCGCCCTGGCAGTGTCTGACTCCCAGCTCCCTGCTCTGCCCAGGGAGCCCCACAGACTTAGGTGGGGGGAAGAGACATCGACCCAGCAGCACAGCATGTTCTGTACGAGCCAGTCCCCCACAGCAGGCAGAGGGGATGGTGGAAATGGAGCAGCCTCGAGCACCCAGCCTGCCTCCTGTGGGCTGTGTTCCCCGGGGGAGGTCCCTTTACCTCTCCGGGCTCAGGTTCCTCATCTGTGAATGAGTTTCTTAGTGTCGTCTGAAGAGGGGTGAGTGGGTGAGATGAAGTATATAGAGGATTCAACCTAGTGGCAAAGGCCCGGCTCTAGAGACTGGAAAAGGGTGGCATTGCACCACTCTTCCCTCTGTTGTTTTCTGCCTCCTCCTTTATGGGGGAGCCTTCAGCTTCTCATCCTGCAGACCCGCCTTTTCCAAGGGCTGATCCGTAGACTAATTGACTAAGCGGCCTCAGTTTAGTCAAGCAGTTTCAGGGAAACATCCTGATTGGCCCTCCTTGAGTCACATGCTTTCTCTTCAGGCCAATCACCTTGAGGGAGGCGAATGAGCTAATGTGATTGGCTGGGCCTCCTACACGCAGCACCCTGGCCTGGGAGAGTTGAAACAGTAACCAAAAAAAATAAAAAGAAGAAGAAGAAAGTATGGAAACCCTTTACAAATATCCAGGACTGAGTCAGGCCTGTAGTGGCCTCTCACTAACTGGGGGTGTTGTTGGTATATGGGGGAGGAAGCGGGGGTCAGAGAACACTTTGTCGGAAGAAAAATTGCATGCTGTGGCAATTTTGTGGCAAATGGGGAAGAAAATTCTAGCAGAGAGAAAAGGGAGAAAGATCATTTCGGACCACCAGGTAGAGGTGGTAATGCTGAGCCCACGTTCCTTGGTGGGAGCCCCTACACAGTCACGTGCATCGTGGCCTTGTCCCCTTTCCAAAAAATGACTTACAATTAGCAGAACCAAAATGTGGAGCTATTGGATGAGCCTCACCCACGAGTGAATCTGCAGAAAAACCCGGTATGCAGAACTTGTGACTGAAATCTCCAGGCTCAAGGGAACTGGGAGTGGGTGGCCTCCCCCCCATCCTCCCTACTTCCGGCAGCTTGGCAACTCTGCCACAAGCCACCTCTGCTGCCATATAATCCCATCAATGGCCATGATCCGGAGACTCAGCTTTGAGTCTCTCAGAAGGGAGCACAGGGTGATAGGCCATAGACAGGCCTCCAGACTCCATGACAGGATGTTTCACTGGGGCAACCCAGAGTGGGGTGAGTGAGTTCCTCTCCCCACCCCAATGGGGCGAGCCCCAGCAGCTGAAAAGCTCCAGAACTCAACCACTGCCATACTCGCAGCCACTCTCCACATGCTCTGAAGAGCCTAACCCATAAGTGCATGTATTCTTGGGTTGAACGGCCACCAATGCAGCCGCACAAAATCTCATACTTTATACCATTGATATGTCAAGAGTAGCACATCACATTTTATGGGGTCTAAAGTAGAAGGCAACCAATATTAGGGGAAATATATTTATTCAGATATGTATGTACATATATATATATATATAAGCATGCAAGGCTCAACCTTTAACAACATGTCACCAATCTCTTGGGCTGGAGTGATAGCACAGCGGGTAAGGCATTTGCCTTGCATGCGGCCAACCTGGCCGACCCAAGTTCAATTCCTCTGCCCCTCTTGGAGAGCCTGGCAAGCCACCGAGAGTATCTCGCCCACACGGCCTGGCAAAGCCTGGCAAGCTGCCCATGATGTATTCGATATGCCAAACACAGTAACAAGTCTCACAATGTTACTGGGCCCACTCAAACAAGTTGGTGAACAATGGGAGGACAGTGACAGTGACAGTGACAGTGACCAATCTCTTAGAGAAGGGGTTAATGGCTTCTGGGTGAAATGCAACAATCTTCACACACTTTCCTCTAAGAAATCTGTTTTGGTTCAGAGGATTATTCATAACAAGCAATAAAAAATAAATTATTCCAGTTCTGCTTTGGGGGCAGGGTTTGAGGTTCGGGATGGAAACATTCGAAAGACGGTGGTGAGAAGGTGGAACAGTGGGGGGATTAGCATTTGAATATTAAGTGTAATCGAATATCGTGAACAACTTCATAAAAACAAAATAAATTTTTTAAATGTGGAGCTAGGAGGAAAGTTGTGCCTCTGTGGGTTTCCGGTCCTGGAAACAGAAAGCTGGTTCTCTGGCGGCTTCTCTGTCCACTGCCCACCCCCTTCATGCGCCCTTTGTTCCAGGGTTCTGTGTGCACCTGCTGGGCCCCGCGGATTCAGCAGTTCACAAGCAGACACGTGGCCCCCACCCTCGGGATCTAACTCAGACTCAATCACCTCTTCTCTCCACTTCCCCACCTGCTGCTCTTTGAGAAGCTGAAAGTGTATGACCCGCCCAAGGGAAGGGAAGGGAAGGGAAGGGAAGGGAAGGGCCGTCGATACACGTGAGCGTGGGGGCACCAGCAGCAGCTCCCACCCTGCCGCCCTGTCTGCTTGGGGCCATTTCCCTCACTCCCTGCCAGTTTCCAGCCTACATCGGCACTGTGCGCTCATGCCCTGCCTGGCCAGAGACCCCACGTCTCTTCCCCTATCACCAGTATTTACCAGCCAGAAGACTTTGTGGGAAGCCTGAGTTTGAGGCTTCTCGTGAGAAGCCAGAGCCCCAGAGAAATACGATTTGCTATCCTCAAAGTAACAGTTGGCTGGAGACTCATGGCACCCCCACGTAAAGCCGTTCTCCCGGGGCTGGAGCGATAGCACAGCGGGGAGGGCGTTTGCCTTGCACGCAGCCGATCCAGGTTCGATTCCCAGCATCCCACCTGGTCCCCCGAGCACTGCCAGGAGCAGTTCCTGAGTGCATGGGCCAAGAGTAGCCCCTGTGCACCCCTGGGTGTGACCCAAAAAGAAAAAAATGCTCTCCCAAGTCCCCCACGAGATGCTTTTCTCTGGCTCCTGTGGACATTCGAGTCCATCAGCCAGCATCCAAGGCGATGGGGAAACAGAGTCACTCTGCCAAGTGTCCCTTCGCGGCCCCACAGCCTTCCACCCTCCCAGAAGGCCTGGTTTCTCGGAAGCCGCCCTGCACATACACAGACCCGGGGCACGGGACAGGTGGCTTCATCCAGGGCGGGCTGAAGCCTAGCCCTGCCTTTCTCCCTCTGCCTTCAAATCTCAGCCCCTTAGGTGAAGCTGCCGAGGAGATAAAAGATAGAGATTCGAATGGTTTTCATTGCTGTGGTTTTCAGAGGTGAGTGTTTTACCCAACACGGCAGGAAGGCAGTTTGAAGCATCGTCAGAATTACGTTCATTCAGCCTTTGAATGGCTTGATTCTCTGAGCTCAGAGAGTCTCTTCAGCAGCACTCGTGAGCAGAGCAAGGAACGGGGGCTCTTTCTTCATCTCGCCAGCAGGTTCGGGGAGGGGGGGTTTTTAATCACTTCTGGATGGTTTGTGCCCATCAACTTCCCATCACTGGGCAGAAGGGAGGAAGGAATTATTCCCATTCAGATCGGAGAACAATTATTGAGTATCTCCCGTGCACTCGAAATCCGCCTAGAAGACAACTCCTCGTTGCTGGATCCAACTTCTTTTGAATCTTCGTATCTGAAATTTCTCCTTGGCATCTCCATTCAGATGTCTCTCGGATATTGTCAACATCTGTGTTTTAAACTCACACTTTATCCTAACTTAAGAAAGGAGGGAAAAAGCATCTTTCTCCATCTTGAGTTTTGTTCATTTGAAAATACAGACGTTATTCTTGATTTTCTTCTCTCTCGTAATCCATACCCAATTCTCCATAAACAGTTAAGGCAGTGCTTTCTGTGGTAAGAGAGACTGTGTAGTCTCAGTGTTTCAGTGGAATAGAATTTTATTCTTGGGTCACAGAGTCTAATTAAGGGTCCAAATGGAACTTCAGCAATAGGAGGCACTGACTTCAGACCCGACCTTTCCTTGTATGACCTTTGCTGCCAACCAATGCTGGTGGACCAAAGGTAGCCCTGGCTCAGAGATGCCAGGGTTGCGATGCCCACAGCAGTAGCAGTTCCCAGAGTTCCACGTCTCACAGAGAAGCCCTGGTACATGTGGGGTCGTGGGAGAAGAGGGTCCCTGATAAGGGATAATGGCACACATCTGCTCTGGAAACACCGTCTGGTTTTCTCGGATGAGAAATGTGTTCCCCAACTGCCCTTTAGGGGATGCTGTGTCCTGATGACTGGGGCTGCACTCGCTCAGCTGCAGTGCTCACTGGGGCTCCCATACTCAGCTGCAGTGCTCACTGGGGCTCGCACCCTTGGCTGTGGTGCCCCTGTTCTTTGGTTGCAGTGCTCATCATGACTGACACACTTGGTTTTGGGGGTTTGCACTCTTAGATGTGCAAATGCGGGAGGGGCTGCACCCTTTCCACAGTGCACACACGTGTAGCAGCCCTGTGCTAGAGACCACCAAACTAGGGATCCAACAGGAGTACAGCTGAGATTGCACTGCACCTGGGCAGTGCTGGGATCCAACTCTCGGCCTTATGCCTGTGAGGCAGGTTCTTTCCCACCCAGCTACTCCCAAGGCCCTGAGGGAAACGGAGTCTTTATTGTGGTAGACAGTAAGCATGCCTTCCTTTGTTCAGGAGGGAGATCAAAATATTTCTATCTTCCAGAGTTCTTGTTCTAACCACTTGAAAAGTCTGGGTGAAAAAGCAGTCAGAGCTTCTACTGACAACATGACAGAAACCAAGAGCTCTGTGGTCTCTGCACTTGGGGAGAGTGTCCTGGGACCAACCCCCTCTCCAGGGGAAAGATGCATGCATGGGTGGGTGCGTGGATGGATGGGTGGGTGGATGGGTGTGTGGGTGGGTGGGTGGGAGGGACAGACAGGTGCGTGGATGGATGGGTGAATGGATGGATGGTTGAGGCGGCGGGTTGATGAATGGGGGAACAGATGGCTGTAAGTAGCCGTGGGGTGTGTGGACGGAAGGTGGGGATAGATGGGTGTGTGGGTGGATGGTTGGGGGTGGATAAGTGGGTGAATAGATGGTTGGGGATAGGTAATTGGGGGTAGTTGGGTGCATGAATGGGTGGTGGGGATGCATTGGTGGGTGAATAGTTGGTGGATGGTTGGGGGTGAATGGTTGGGGATAGATGGGGCATGAATAGATGGTTGGGGATGGATGAGTGTGTGGATGGATGGTTGAGGTATATGGGTGCATGGATGGATGGATGGGGATGGGTTAGTGGTGGGTGGATGAGTGGGTAGACAGATGGCTGTAGGCAGGTGGATGGTTGGGGATGGTCAGTGGTACTGGAAGATGAGATTCAGGTTACCAGTCTCCACCCTAGAAATCCTCATCAGCAACCTGGGGTGAGTCTAGTTGTCACATGATGCTGCTGCTTCAGGGTGGGGGTCTGAGAATGTGGCAGAGAAAGCCCCCTGATTCCTGAACACTTAGTTCAGTCCGAGGGCACCTGCGATAGGCTGGCGTGTTGCTGGGTCTGCAGAGACCCCCTAATCTGGCTTGAGAGGGAGATGGAAGGACAGAAGCTGGAGCTCCTCCAAGGTCATTAACAACGGGGCTGGGGAAGGCGCCGTCCACTGCGGGTCACTCAGTGCCAAAGACTGGGCCAAGGGCTTCTCCTGTGTTGTCACGGTCATACCCCCTGGAGTCACGGCCCTCCTCTGAGGCACGCATGGCTGTCACCCCTGACAGATGAGACTCAGAAAGGGGAGTTCACTTGCCTGAGGTCACACAGCTACCAGGTGGCAAACCTGGAACCAATGCCAAAGCTTTCGCAGCAGCCCAGACCTTGCCCCCTGCCCCTCGCTCCCCACAGGACCCACGCCTCTGCTCATGCCCGTCCTAGGACTAGGCACTCTGCTCCAGCACCCACCCCATAGGCCAGCTGCCAGAGCGTATGAAGCTTATGGGGCTCTGTGCTGTCGGGGAGCCGGGGGTGGGGGGCACTCTGAGGGGTTCAGAGCAGTGTGGACCAGCCCCGATGGCAGCAGGCCAACAGGTGGGGGGCTCCTGGGACCGCCCCCCTCTGCAGCACCAAGTGCTCCAGGCACAGACCCGCTGAGCTCCTGCTGGCCTGCACCCCCGACACACGCACAGAGGGGTGGTGAGTGATGCCACAGACCTGGAAGGAGCATGGGCTCTCATGGTACCGACAATGAGGGAACCAGGTTCACGGGTCGATTAAAAATGGATCAGAACTCCCGCTGTGACTCTGGAAAGCTGGGGCCAGAGTAGGGTCAGCGCCAGGGCTGGGACCGCAGCTGGGGCCGGCTCAGGGGGTCCCGAGGCCTCACTCCAGCATCTCAGTTCCCTGAAGCTTTGGCTGGCATCCCCCTGATGGAACCACACACATCACACTGTCCTGGGCCTTCACACCAGACGGGCCGGGGTGGGGGTCTGGGCTGAGACGCTGTCCCAGACTGAGACAGGGACAGGCAGAGGGTCGCGTCCCGGGGAGGGAAGGACACGGCAGAAGGCCGGGCTGCGAGCCTTCCCGTTTCCAGCTGGCCGTGCACACACTGCAGCCCTCCTCTGCCCTGCACCCTGGTGCCCACACCTCTCCTCCCCTCCGTGGGCGTGTGCTGGCAGACAGCACAAGATGTCCCGCGGGCGGGGGGCGGTCACAGCACGCCCCTCCCACCCAGGGCACCGCGGCAGAGCAGAGACCAGAGGTCACGCAAGCTGAGGCAACAAACTCGCCCACTTGCCGGGTGGTCTCCGGGAGAAGGGGTGAAGGCGAGAGTGAAGGTGTAGCGCCATCTGTTGGTCGTCTGCGGCACGGCACCCGCTTGTGGCTCTGGTCCGGCGGAGGCACCTGGCCCCGCTTGGCCTGCTGAGGTGTCCAGGGCAAGGAGTCACTTACTTTGGGCCCGTTAAAATGCCAAGGAAGACAGTCGAGTTTGGTGCCTCTAAATCCTCCCAGGTCTGGGTGCCTTTAAGCCAATCACGGCATGCTCTGAACGCTCTACCGCAGAAAAATATCCTTGCACTGGACATTTTGCATGTGGTCCTGGCCTGGGCTGTCCATCTTCCAGTTAAGGTGACACCCTGAGCCCCGGAGATGCTGGGACCCGGCCCGGTGGGGGGGCGCGTTTGTTGTACAAGCTCACCAGAGCACGAATGCAGAGCCAGGGCTGGGAGCCAAAATGTTCAGCTTCAAAGCTGCTACTCGCAACACCCAGCTGCTCTTCAGTCTTAAAGGGCCCCTCTCCGTGTTTCTGCCCTGCTGGGTCCTGGAGTATCCAGCAGGGGTTGACCATTCGGGAGATGCCCCCAGGACAGTGACCCTCCCAGGGTCCTAGACTCTCAGGCCCCCGTCCCCTGGTTTTGGCTGCCCCCCCATCACCACCAGGACCCTGAACATATGTGCCCCCAGGGCCGCTTAACTCACATTTGTGCCCACCCCACCCCCACTAACTCTTTGGGGCTCCAGAAACAGTATGGTGGCCAGCTGGCAGTCAGGGAATGGAGGGGGCCTGCCCACTGGCTGTCCTCGGATGGATTGCGTGTGAAATCCACCCAGGGGAAGGGACCCCATGTCCCAGCACCGTGGGGACAGTGATGGATCTAGATGCTGCCTGAGCTCATTGGCTTGGCTGCTCTGGCCACAAATTGAGGGCCAAGCTCAGAGGCCGATGTCCAGCCCAGAACCAGGGCGGGGGGCGGGGGGCTTGGTCATGGGGGCGGGCAAGGGCAAGGCTGAGGAGGAGCAGAGCACCGCCAAGGGCACTGCACAACGGAACCCGTGGGAAAACGCAGAAGGGGCACCCCTGGGTCTTTTAGCACCCCCAGTGAGTTCTATTGCAAGACAGAGAGACCAGCCAGGGTCCCTCCTTAGGGGTGGGCCTGCGGCAGGTTGGGCCATGGCTGGAGACCCCTGCACTGACGGACAGGGCCCGGAACACCGGAACACCGTCAGTGGCTCCTAAGGAGTTGTGATTGCCGTCACACAGCCCAGCTTCGCAAGCTCTTGATTTACTTGTTTGGCGACACACATGGGGTGTTAGTGGAATGGAGGAACCAAGTGTGAGTGTGAACGGAGACCCCTCCCACCACACCACCCCCGGCCTCAGGCGGACAGGGACCAAGGACCAGCTCTGCCAGTGATTCCCCAGTGCTGCCAGGGCGTCTGGCGCTGAGAAAACCTAGGAGACAGGTGTTCAAGGCCCTTCGGGGCCCCAGGGTGCTGGGGGCGCACAGAGAGGGCTCCATGATAGAGGGTAGAGTGCGGGAGCAGGGGGCCAGAGGGAACCCGCCCACGAGCAGCAGAAAGGGCAGCAGTGTTGGTCACTTCTCCGGAATGTGCTGATCACCCCCCACTGCCCCGTCTGCTGTGCAAAGGTAGCAGATGAAGAAATTGACAGATGAAAAAATTGAGGTACAGAGGCCAGAGCTGACCCGGGACCCTCTGGGGAGGAAGCACCCCATCCCGTCAGTGGCCAGACTCCAACCAGTGGCTGCGTGTTCTCAGCTGTGGCTCTCAGGGGGGCAGCGGCCACCTTGACCCGGCCTCGAGGCTGGCCAGCCGCCCACCGCCTGCTCCCCCCAGCCAGCCCTTCAAGTGTTTGCACTGCCGGTGAATTTACCAGATGCCTTTCGATCGCAGCCTATTAAATTAGCCCCTCTCTGCAGCCAAAAGGAGATAATTATGTTTTCATTAGCCCTGGATAATATATTACCCTCGGCAGCGGCCTTGGCCGCCAACAGCCTCCCTCCCACCCCTCTTGGGGGCTCTCTTGAGCCCATCTGGGAGCAATGGGAATCGAGAGGGGTGCTGAGGGGATTTCTAAGAAGGGGAGAGGGGACCATCTCTACAGGGCTGGCTGGGGTGGGTGAAGGTCTTTGACCCAGACCCCCCCCCCCACCAAGACACACATGGCGTGGAAGGCCAAGAATAACATCATCATCGCAGTGACCATGGCTGGTCCCGGCCACCACATCCCACCACTGCTGGCCAGAGGAAGGTGACTCTGTGGACAACTGCCCCTGGATGCCAGGGTCAAGGGGATACCCAGGCAAGCTGGGGGAAGGACTTCATCACTGCAGGCACCATCACTCTTGGAGCCCTGGGGTGCCCCTGGGAGTCTCTGGTCCTTTAAAGCTGGTAGGTGAAGCCCGTGGGGTCCAGCGCCAGCCAGTCTCCCGCTTGTCCACCAGGTGTTTGGGGGGAGGGGGAGAGGCAGGAAGTCCACTTTGCGGTTGGGACAGCAGACCTGACTTCTACAAGCCGCTTTTCGGCCCATTTACCGGGTGTCCTGGAGTCATGACTGTGTCTTGGCGCCTCTGGTGAGCCACACGGCTCCAACGCTTGGCTCGGGACAGGCCACGTGGCAGGTGCCAGAGAGGCGATGCCACCGATGAGCTACTTCTAGGACAGGGAGTAAGGGCCAGCCTCCACTCTGCAGAAATAACCCAGTAGAAGGAGTGTCTTTCGCCCTCCTTCCCCACACCCCTCTATCTTTTCCACTAATCTATCTCTGCTTTTTATCCTCTGTCCCTTGGTTTCTTTTTCTCCTTCTCCTCAACCTCCTCCTCCTCCTCCTCCTCCTCCATCTCTCCCAGCCATTCTCTCCTTCGCCTCACTCCGTGTCATTCTCTGTCCCTCTACTCTCCTCCTCTGTGGCTCTGTCTCACAGGCAAGCACCCAGTGCTGAGGGCCCCTACCCTGGACTCAGACGCCCCCTCTTCCCAAATCCCTGCCCCCGGGCATTGCCCTCAACTGCTCAAGGACATCTGCCTGTGAGGAGATAATTAGTCAGGGGGTGGGGGGTCTGTCTCCCCCTCAGCCCTGGCCTGACACCTTCTGGGAAATGCTGATTCCCTGCCTCCCGGTCCCTCCTCAGTCTCAAAGCTGCTGGTTTGTCTGGAAACAAGGAGCCCCACCTTGGGCCTGCCCTGGTGCAGGCGACCCCCCAACCCACATCGGGCAGGCTGGTCTGCTTGGAGCAGGTGAGCAGCCAGCCCAGCGGAAAAACAGCCTTCCTTGCCCTGGCTTCCTGCTTTCCCCTGTTGCCATGGTAATCGAGGGGAGCTGTGTTCGGAGTGTGTGTGACACCACTGGAGCCCAGCACACAACTTCCAAGTGGTTCGGCGCTGAAGCAGCCGGGGCCACGAGCTGGCCTGGGTGCCTTCCCGACACGTGTCCACCACCCACCGTCTCCATCACCTTCCCCTTGGCCTTGTCAGTCCTGCCTCTTGCAGACGGTCCCGCTCTCTGAGCCCTTACACTGGGCTCTAGGCCCTTCGTGGAGAACACCCCACACCCCCCAGTCCTGGGCTTCGGCAGGCTGTGGGGGAGCGATTCCTGCCTCCCAGCCCTATGCAGGGGCTGGCACCTGACCTCATGCCCCCCACCACACCGCCAGGTCCTTCTGCTCTGCATCCCTCCCCTCCTCATCCCCCACACCCCTCTTCTGGGCCCCAAAGTCACACCCCCTTCTCTGGGGCTTGATGTGCAAGAAAAGCATTTATTAGTGACGACGCGGGTGGTGGTTTGCCTCTCCTGGCTCTTGGTGCTCAACTCAGAGCCTGAGTGGGCTCTCTGCCCTCCGCGAGGGAAGAGGAGGGCCGGCGCAGCCCCCCAGAGCTGAGGGAGAGAGGGGAGAGGGAGAGAGAGAGAGACAGAGACAGAGAGAAGCCTCTTGCCTCGATTCTGCTTCCCGGGGTGTGTGCACAGCCGCAGTGAAATGAAACCCTTTGCAATCTGCCCAGGCAGAGACAGCCTTGGAGCGGGTTTATATGGTTACCCATATGGTGGGGCCCCTCAGAAAGAAAGGGGAGCCTGCGCTCCCCTCCCCCGGCTCCTGCAGGGGCCGCCCCCCACCTGCCGGCCCGTGGCCACAGGTGAGCGCTCGCTCAGGCCCGGCGCGCCCCGCGCCCTGGCCAGGCCAGCGCCGGCCGATTTGCAGCAGCACCTGCCCGGCTCCGAGCCTCCACCGCCCCCCGCTCCCGGGGCGCCAGGCCGGCCGGACCCGCGATCCAGCCTCGGAGGGGTCCCCGCTCTCCCGGCACCCCGCCCTGCCCTGCCGGGGAGCGCAGCGCCGGCTCCCGGCCCGTGCAGGGACGGGTGGAGGAAGCCAAACCCCAGAATCAACCATCGCGGCCTCCCCCGGGGCGCTCCCGGGCCCGCGGCCACCCCGCTCGGCCCCTCCAGGAACCCAGAACCGGTCGTGGCGTGCGCGAGTGTGTGCGTTTCCTGGTAGGGGGGGGAATGGAAATTAGGTTATATAAAAGATGTATGCTTCGGAGCCCAGCGCGGCCCTTTTAATGAGGGTTGCAACGGCTCCCTCCCCACACCCATAAACCAGCCGGGTTGGACGTCACCGCTAATTCGTTTCGGCGATGATAGGATAAAGGAGGGACATTAAGAAATAAATTCCCCCTCACGACCCTCGCTGAGCTCACGGCCGGGTCCCTACATATTTATGCCGCGTTCCCAGCCGCCGGGCGGGCGCGGAGCGACTTAGCGCCGCGGCTCGGGCTCCTCCGAGGGGCGGCCAGGCGGCGGCGAGCGGCGGCCGGGCGGAGCGGGTGAGCCGGGCGCGCGGGGCAGCCTCTGAG
>JAOXYA010032920.1:0-12906 GCA_028565675.1 Sorex palustris
CCCCCCCCCCCCCCCCCAATATATCTGAGCCTTCGCTCTCGAGCTGCATCTGGAATCCAGACAGTGGGATTTCATCTTGTGTTTCCTCTGCCGGTGTGAGTCTCCTGTGTTGGACTGGATGTTTACTCAGGGCCCCCTCTGGCTAGGACCCCGTTTATCTCCCAGCTGCAGAGTAGAGTGTATGCCGTGAGCTTGGAGATGCTCTTCTCCCTCCTTTCGGGGAGTTGGAAAGGAAACGTTAAATTAAGGCACTGTCTCCTCCAGTTCCTTTTTTTGTATTAACACCTGAGTATTCACGGACGGCATGGCGGCTGACAGGCAGTGCAGTGTTAATGCTGGAGTGGCGATGGGGGGTTTCCCTGCTTGTCCACAGTTCTCAGGTCCTTCAGTATTTTTAAGGCGGGGTGGGGGGGGCTGAACCCCGAGTAATAAGATGCTCAGGCTCAAGAGTTAGAAAATAGAAAAATTTATTGGAAAGGGGAAGAGAAACTCTCCAGACAGGGAGGGACTTAGTACAGGGCTAAGTATGGCTTGCATTTGGGGGATTTTTGTGAGAAGACCGGGTCTGTGCGTCACTTGTCCAGTGGCAGGAATGTTCCGGAGAACGCAGGGATTATACAGGAGGTCTGGCTTGTTTCTGGGGGTTATCTGTTGTCTCTTGGTCTTGATGAGCTCGAGGTCTGGGGCAGAATCTCTGACCTTGGGGGGGGTGTGGTGGCGGGGGGTTGGGGAGATTGTTCACTCTCCATTCTCAGAAAGAAAGAGCCCAGGAATTTGCTGGAAGGTTTAAGGATGTGGAATGAAGACAGCTCCAGTGGGGCTGCTGGCTGCAGCTGGTCAGGGGAAACTGAGGCTTCCTTTTTCACCTTCTCTCTCCTAGCTGCTTTTGTGTGGCTCCCTGTAGGCCCCAAGAGGCTCTGAAAGCATGAGGGGGGGACGTTGTGGACACGTACGTGCATGTGCACTGCTGCACCCCCGTTGCCTGCACCGCCCGCTAATTCGTGCCCTGGCAGGGTTCGTGCCCGCTGTGTTGGAGACCAGGGCGTGGGTGACACTCGGCAGAACTGGATGCGTCAGGTTCGCGTGTCCTATATTCTGGTGCTGTGAAGTGGCAGTTCTGTGTGTAGGGATCCAAGTTTTCCAGTGGGATTTGTTGTGTCTTTCAGTATTTATTTATTTATTTGGTTGTTTATTTTTGCTTGTTGGGTCACACCCAGCGATGCTCAGGGGTTGTTCCTGGCTCTGCATTCAGGAATTACTCCTGGACCATATGGGATGCTGGGAATCGAACCCGCTTCGGCGTATAAGGCAAAAATCCCTCCCCGCTGTCCTGTGCTCCAGTCCTGTTGTGCTTTTTAATCCGGGGGCTGGAGCGATAGCACAGCGGTAGACGCACCCAGCCCGGCTGAGCCGGGTTCGATTCCTCCGCCCCTCTCAGAGAGCCCGGCAAGCTACCAAGAGTATCTCGCCCGCATGGCAGAGCCTGGCAAGCTACCCGTGATGTATTCAATATACCAAACACAGTAACAACAAGTCTTACTGGGCCCGCTCGAGCAAATCGATGAACAATGGGAGGACCGTGACTGTGATATTTGAATATTTAGTTTACAGTTACTTTGTATTATTACTTGTAGTTAATTTTCTTACTAAAATATTGGTTTTTGCAGGTATAAAATCAGCAGGAGATTTTTTTGTGATTTTTCTAATGGTGGTAAAATTATTTTAAGTGTTTTTGTGAAGTAAAAGAATTTTATTTGAAAAAAATATGATGGGTGAGAGACAGGCAGTAGATATGTTCAAGAGAGAACATGGATATTTTTAAGTTAGTGTTTTGTGTTTTCTAGATATGATCTATCTAGATGGTAGATATATTCATCAATTTGAACTTAAAATAAGCATGGCATGGCACAGTCCTCCAGTTGTTCATCGATTTGCTCGAGCGTGCCCAGTAACGTCTCCATCATGAGACTTGTTGTTACTTTATTTGGCATATCGAAATACATCATGGGTAGCTTGCCAGGCTCTGCCGTGTGGGGGAGATACTCTCAATAGCTTGCTGGGCTCTCTGAAAGGGGCGGAGAAATTGAACTTGGGTCGGCCAGGTTGGCCGCTTGTAAGGAAAATGCCCTACTGCTGTGCTATCGCTCCTCAACTGGCCACATTTTGATTGCTCAGTATATCTACTGTCTGTGTTTTGTATCTAGTGTGTTCTGTATTGGACATCACTGCAGAACTTTCATTGAATAGCATAAAGCTAAACCAAATACAAATACATAATAATAGGAATTACAGTGAAGACATCTGTATTAATTTTGATTTTAATTGAAATATTTTACTAATTTTCTACTTAGTATATTCCAATAGTAGTCATTGTAATGCTACTTAGAGTAGTGGTGTTATTTTATATTAGTGGCTGTACTATCTTCAGGTCCTAGGAATGTTGTTAAAAAAAAAAGTCAGCACTAGAGCAATATTGTAGTAGGTACGGCACTCCCCTTGTATGTGGCTGACCTGGCTTTGATCCCCAGAAACTCATATGGTCTCCCACCCTTACCAAAAATGAACACCTATTCAGAGTCAGGAGTAAGTAAGCCCTAAACAGAGCTGGGTGAGACCCCCAAACCAATAAAAATTATTTATTTTTCTTAGTGTGGAAATTTAATACATGTTGTTTAATAAAGAATAAAAAAGACAAAAATTAATAGGACTTGGCACTATTTTTTTTACAGTGTTTTCTCTTTCCTGACAAGTTGCAAGAAAACTTTCTTCTCCTTGTAAACCACATCTGTCATGCATAATAAAGTTACTAAATACACCTGTAGACAGCTTCTTGTCTCATTAAATATATGATGTTAAAGTTGGTTCATATGATTGTATATATCAGAAATTCATTCATATATATCAATTGAATGGCTTTTTTATCATATGAATAAACAACAGTTTGTTCATTCACTCAATGCTAATTGTTATTCTCAGTTTTGGTTATTATCAATAAATAAAATCTTTATTAGTGTTGCATTCCAAGCTTGTGTATACGTATATCACAACTTTGACTGCAAGTGTACGTATCTATTTAATATACCAAACAAAATATCATCAGTAAAAATATTCTGGGCTTACTATGCTGGACATATAGATAATTTCATACGAAATTGCCTATTTTTCAAAGAGATTTTACCTTTTGCATTTTCACTAGAAATGTAATTTATTTACTTCTCTTTATCTCTAAAACTTGGTATTTCCAATCTTTTTTATTTTAACTATTTGTGTATAAGGTGATATGCCCTTGTTGTTTTACTGTGAATTTCTCTCTTGATTACAGATACTAACATTTCTGCTCTGCTTATTTGCAATTTATAATTTGGGAATTATCTATGTATTTCTTTTCCTGTTGGTTTATTTTAAATACCTGAGCTATAAGTATTTTTTTTTCTAGGTGTAGAAGAGATCTCATTTTTCCTTTGGAGAACCCGGCAGGCTACCAAAAGTATCCTGCCTGCACGGCAGAGTCTGGCAAAATTCCCGTGTCGTATTCAATATACCAAATACCAGTAACAATGATGGGTCTCATTCTCCTAACCCTGAAAGAGCATTGAATATGTCTCTTTTAAAATCTTAGGGCTAGGAAGAAGGAGACATTACTGGTGCCTGCTCTAGGCAATTGGCAAACAACAGGATGATCCTGATCGTGATAGTGTCTAGAAGAGATAGTACAGGGGTGAGAATACTTGCCTTGCACCTGGTCCCTGGCCCAACTGGGTGTGACCTTTGGCATGCTGTACATTCCCTCAAGCACCACCAGGAGTGATCCCTGAGTGCAGAACCCTGAACACCACTGAGTGTGGCCCTTGAAAACAAACAAAAAAAATAGATGCTTCATCTATTCTGGATAATATGTTTTTATTGTATATTGGGAATATTTCTGCATTTTTTATTTGCTTTTCTGTTTTATTAATTATGTGTTTTGAAGAGCAGAAGTTTAAATTTTGATGATTTAAAAAATAATTTTAATATGTACTTTTTATCCATATTTTTTCTAATTGAGGGTCATGTTGATTATTTTTATTTTTGCCCCATTTTTAAAAATTGTAGCTCTTAGATTTAAGTATGCAATAAATTTAAAGATATTTAAGAATTGTGTCTTTTCTATTTTATGTAGATAGACAAACCAATTGTTTCAATTCCCTTGCTTCATCTCTGTCTCCTTTCAAGTTAGTTGCTTTGTCATGAATCAATTGACCATGTATGTATGGGTCTGTATATGAACAGGCTGCTTCAGTAGTTTATGTCATTTTCATGACTATTAATTTATAACAAATCTTGAAAACAAGACTTTCAATTTTAAGACTTCTTATAATTGCTTTGGCTCTCTTTTACCTTTTTCTTTCTACAAATAAATTTTAAAACAACTTTGCTTAAACATTCATTTTAAATGTATGATAGGGTTTTAATTGGGATTATTGCAAAATTGGAGGATTAAAACATCTTACCATGAATGGATTCATGAACATGGTATATATTTATGTTTCATGAGGATTTTCATTTTTCTCAGTAATGTTTTTTAGTTTTCTTTTTATTGATCCTATATATATTTTAATTGTTTGTATATAATTAATATTATTCATACTATGATAGATACAACATTAAAAATCTATTTTACCATTATTTTTTGCTTTCTAGTCACCATGCTAAAATCTCTTCTGATTTCTAGGTGTTTTGTTTATAATTGTAGGTCCTTCAGTGTAGATTCTTTAGATATCTCATCTAGAAAGTTATGACACCTGCAAATATAAACAATCTTATTTCTTTATTATCCCTGTGGATATGAAGAGAATTTATACCACCAAAATTTGATAGAGGGTGTTGTTTTAAAGGCAGAATAAATGAACAAGTTGGCTATTTATTGACCCAGGCATGGGGACTTATTCAAAATAGTATCCTCTTAAACTTCTCTCTTCCCTTTCTGTGTATTGAGAGTAGAAGTAATAGGTCTGAGAGAAAGAGAACTGAATTTGGGAATTGGTGAATTTAAATCACATATTCAGAATATAAACACTAAAATGTATGTGTCTGTATATAATTTTCATAATTTATCTGCATTTATGCTTCATCAGTGTCCTAATGCTGGTGCATCTGTCTAGGGAATTTATGTGACTGTGCAGGTAATCCCTATTCTATGGTATATAGACTGCATACTTTCATTCATAACACACCTCAAACAGCGCTTCTACATGGAAAAATTAATCTCATTAGGGCCCTTTCTACTATAGAAAACCTACCTTTAGCGGCATAGGCTGATAACAAAACTTTGTAAGCCGTTATAATTTGCCCAGATAATGAATACAATCAGGGCTGTGCCTTCAGACCCAGTTGGCTGTTGGAAACTGTCTTACTCTGGCTTTTGCCTCAATTCATATAAGCTGTATTTTTAAGTGGCCTCTCTCTGCATCATTATAGGATGGCCTTCAGCGGTCCTAACCAGTCTTCTGTGAGCTCCAGGCCCCTGGCAAGGAACCTTAGCTTCTTCTCAGTTTTAACAGAAGCTTCTAGCTCAGCTGCTCATCCCCGGATATATCCCTGAGGTTTTGGGTCAGGGATATGGGCTAACTTCACACAAACTGTGAAGTTAGAATAAGTGAAGAAGTTGAATATTTATTAGAATAATGGAGAGGTCATTACTACAACAATGGGGAATATGAGTCAGGCATAAACCCAGCTGTCCACCATCAATATTTGACAGTATTTTTGTAGTGACAAATCTTTCATCTTCCCAAAGTTATGATTCTGTCTTTCATTGGTTACAGATTTAGTGGTCCAGTAACTGGGTCAGTTCTCTTCCTCCTCTGGGCACATCTGACTTACAAGTTACAGCAGTTTTGCTTTTCAAACACAGATTCCTCATGGAACCACTTCCTTGCTTGTCCAGAGACACAGATTCTGATTTTTCTAAAAGGAAGAGGAGAAAAGTGGAGAGGAAATGGTGTTTTCGACTAAGTCCCAAGACCAGGTAATACTTGACCTCAGAGGTTGGTGTCGCCCCTGCAAAGCTCATTTCTATCAACAAGAACTAAGAACTCTTTTGAGCCATTCTGTCATCAGAGCCCCACCTTTGGGTGTGCTCCTTCAGCCTCCTATGGCAAAATGTTCTGCCTTGCCTTTCCAAGTCTATTCAATTCCCACTTATAATGCAAGTTAAAGTCAAGATCCTTTTCTAGCACTAGGCATCTCTGATTCCTTGGAATTAACTCCCTTGGAATTAACCCATCTATCTCCAGAGCTCTGCACTGCAGAAGTCTTACTTTTATTCTTCCTGGAATTCAGACTTGGAATTTGTTAATAGCCCAGAAGTAAGTGGTTTCTTGTTCTTCACCATGGTTCAACTGGTTTGAGTAAAGTTCATACTTCCTGGTTCTTCTCCACAAGCCTAACATCCTCCCTGTGTGGCCACGAGAGGCCAGGCCAGCTCCAAGGCATCAGTCCATTCATTCTATGAACCAGGATAGTTCATTAGCCAAGAGGTTGAAATAGCCAGTGTTCCGGGGTAGATCAATATATATGCAAACTGTGGCCATATGCATACCCTGTCACTGTCACTGTCCTCCTGTTGTTCATCGATTGGCTTGAGCAGGCCCAGTAACGTCTCTATTGTGACACTATATGCATACAACTGAATATTATTTATTATGCAAAAGAAATAATTTACATATATGTCACACATGCTAAAAGATGAATCTTGAGACATTACACGAAGTGAAATAAACCAGTCACAAAGGACAAGGACTGTATGATTCCACTTATGTGAGGTCCTTGTAGTCAGATTAATATAGACAGAACCTAGGATGATGGTTGGTAGGTTGAGGGGAAAGCGAAAATGCAGGGCCATTTATTATAGTGGCTCTGTAGTTTCAGTTTGCAGCAGTGAAAAGTGTGATGATGGTGATGGTTTCATAGCAAAGTGCTCAAGACTACTCAACTACACAATTATATATGGTTAAATGGTAACTTTTGTATAATATGTATTTTACCATAATTAAAATAACTAGGCATGACAGCTTGTCTTTTGAGGAAATAACAGAGAGGTTGGAGCCAAGTCCTACTGTAAGATCTGTGCGGTCTTCCACCAATTATGTGTTCCTTACTGCAAAATGGGTCTAACAGAGCCATTTCTGATCTTCAGCCCTATATTCCCAGCACTACCTGAGCACTGCATATGGTCTCCCAAGTACCGCTTATGATTCCATATGCACCATTAGGGATGATTCCTGACTACTACCTGTATGGTCCCCAAACAAACAAAACTCTGCAGAAAAAAACCAAAGAGCCCACCAAGGTATTTCATAGAGAGAGATAAAACACCAGCTGTCCTGGCCATGGAAACCTCAGTTCAGGACTAGCTACAATAGTGTATTATCTAGAATATTTTTTATCAATCCACTCAATCTTCTTCACCAATCTACTCCACCTGTAGGCCGGGCTCTAGTTGGTCATGCTGCTAGTACACACCTTCTCCAGTACCCCTCAGGGGAAATAAGTATGTCTGGGGCAACAATCACAAGTATTAATTCCATTCTCAGTGTCACGAGTAAATTATCCAAGTGACAGTGTACACTTACCAGAAATCTCTGGCATCCTATACAAATTTTATTTTCCAATTAGAATTTTCTTTATTAAAAAAAATTCTAACAAGTTATTCATAACAAAATATTCAAAGTTAATTTTAAAAACTCACGCAAAGCCTAAAGTATCCAAGAAAACTATTTAGAATGAATCCCAGCTTGAATTAGAAGAGGTTTTATTACTTTTATTGATAATTTGTTATGTTATCTGTTTTATTTAAATAGATAATAACTTCAGTATTTTAACATTAATCAAATCATGTCACTGATTAATACTAATAGCTTAGATGCTAGTATTATAGTTGCAGATGATGATTATACTCATAATAAATTTACAAAAGTTCCTTTTTTTCACCTAATAGCAATCAATAAAAAATTAAGTATATAAACATCCAGAAAAAACTTTGGATTTGTTCAAAGCAGATTCCTATGGTGCTTTGGAGGACCCGAGGCCTATTCAGGTGATTTGTCAATTGGGCCAATGCCAGGGGCCAAGGAAATGGTGCTTCTTCTGCCTTCTGGATCCAAGGATTAACCAGGCCACTTTGTGTTGGTCACAACCCTTCAGAGCCACTGTGATACTCAGGCAGCCATGTAGTTCCAGGGATCAAACCGGGGTCAGTTACATACAGGGCATGTGCCTTAAATTCTGTACTATCTCTCTGTCCCCCAAGAAAAACTTTTAAGGATGGATAGCATAGATTCTACTTAAAGAAAGTTTTTTAAAAAATAGTGATAGGGCTTAAAAATATCTTTTGATTAAAGAGAACTATAAATATAATTGAATAGGAGACAGAATGTCTACATTCTCTTTAAATTGGATTAGAGTTCAAAGTAATACAAGTGTGGAAAGGATGTTTTCTGGAGGAGTAAAGAATAAAATGTTTCCAAAATATACCTGGAATAAATTAGGTGGGCAAGCAACAATTAATTTTTTTAAAAAAATAAAGAAGAATTGACAGAATGGGGACTAGTTCTACTTGATAAAATATATCAAATTAATTCAAAACTGGTACAGAAATTAATATACAGATCTTAAGAGACAAGAGAGATGCAACATAGTTTTCTTAGAAGATTTTAAGATTTGAGAACTAGTCACCAATGTTGCTGATATGGATGGAAAAAGACCTCATTGAAAAAGCTGAATTATAAGAGTGTAAAGGTTAATGGACAATAAATTGTCTATCACATAAGTAGATTGCAGGGATAAAAGAATAATAGGATGATACCACCTCAAACCAAGTTTTTCAGAACTTCAGTTGCCATTACCAGCAAGGTAGTTGGTGTAAAGATAAAGGTAGATTTGGTGAAAAAGTCATTCCATCTCCTGATAAGACAATAAGAATTAATGGTTTAAAAATGTAAACTCATGTTTCCTACCTGCTGTACTGTTCTGGCCTGTGATAATTATTTTAATGCTCCATTTATTTAGTATGTCTTTACCTGATATTGATTTATTGACAGATTTGACCTTTAAAAGAAAATACTCTTACTACTTCAAAAAAATGTAAACTTACATTTTTTTAATAATTTTTTAATAATTTTACTTTTTAGAATTGGGCAGAGTTACTATGGATCAACCTTATGGTTTCATGCATGCGAGGTAAGTGTTCTACCAGTGGGTTCTAATAGTACATAAATTACTTTTGTAATGCATTGAATCTCCTCATAGAAATAAAAGAGGCTCACACATTATTAAGATATATATAAGAGATAGAGATACCTGAATGTCCAATATACAGAAAAGGTTAATCAATGCCTTTTCACTGGGATCTAAGTGGGCATTATAAATGT
Source organism: Sorex palustris (assembly GCA_028565675.1). NCBI lineage: Eukaryota > Metazoa > Chordata > Mammalia > Eulipotyphla > Soricidae > Sorex > Sorex palustris. Next base: position 9,411 of record JAOXYA010032920.1, read on the forward strand.
TGAAAAGAGAGCTGAAATATTTGAGAAGTTGTGTGTACCATAGGGCAAATATTGAGAAAAATATCTACAACATCTGGTAGAGAAAGAGTTACAATGCATAAGATGAAGAAAGTATACAAATTAAAAAAAAATAAAGTAACAATAAAAAAACATGGAAAAATTATCAGCAGACAATTCACAGACAAGGAAATCTGAATGATCAACTTAAACGAGCACATTCAACCTCTGGGAAGTGGAGAAGTACAAATTAAAGTAAAAACTATATGCCGTGCTTTCCCCATAAGGGCCATCCAATGTACCAGTGATAACATTTAGGCTGGCAGTGATGCAAAGACCTCAGAGCCTCATATACTGCCAGTGGGAATGTAACATCTTCAGTCTTTCAGAAAAGTAACCATAGAATATCTATTAAAGTTAAAATATGCCATCTTTTGATCCAACAATTCCACTTTCCACTTTATGATTCTATCATATCAAAATTAAAGCACTATTTTAAAAGACACTAGAGAAGAAATCTGAATGTTCATTAATAGAGGAAAAATTGCTTACATTGCATGTGTATATGTGTGTGTGTGTGTGTGTGTTTGTCAAAACCATAGAATATTTGCAGTTACACATATAACTGTTTTCCCAAAGATTAACCATGGCCATGCACTCAGAAAAATCAATTTATAGAAAAACAAAAATGTAGACTATATGTAGGAAAGTAAGAACATTTATATGCATGTATTTGGATGTTTTACTTTTCTTTTGCAGACTAGGGATCAAACTCATGGAGTCAGTCACACATGCCAGGCAGGCAGCTCTGTAGCTAGGCCAAAACTCTAACCCCTAAAACTCTTATTTTTATTACATCAATCTTTTTTTTTTAATTTTGTGGATGCAACCTAGTGGTACTCAGGAGTTACACCTGACTCTGCACATAGGAATTCCTCCTGGTGCTCCGGAGACCATATGGAATGCTGAGAAATGGAGCCAGGTCAACCGCCTGCAAGACAAGTGCCCTACACACTGTACTATCTCTCTGGCTTCTAATTAAATCAATTTTTAGAATTTTACTTTTATATGTTGTTAGCCTTCCTTAAATTTGTTTTCCTTCCTTCCGTCCTTCCTTCCTACCTTCCTTTCTTCCTTCCTCCCTCCCTCCTCTCTCTTTATTCTTCCCTGCTCATCAGGTGACCATTCTGTCTCAAACACAGGAATACACAGCAGAATGAAGTGCATGCAGTTTTCAATGGATATTTAACCACTATGGCATAAAGGGGGTGGAATAGGTTATTAATTATTGGTTTGGTGTCTTTGTGTTTTATCTCTGGTTACAGGAAACACCAGGAAATTTAATAATTTGGAGAAATGACTTTATAAAGAAGATTTTACGCCCTGATTATGACTTGAACTTTTCTTTTGAAAACCTAAGTGCAAGTATGGGTTTACTGTAAAAAAAACACCGTTTACTTTTAACTCTACCGAGAGTATTCGATATGCCAGACACAGTAACAACAAAGTCTCCAATGGAGATGTTACTGGGCCCGCTCGAGCAAATTTTACTAGCTATTTCTTATAAAATCTTAATGGGAAAATAGTTATACAATGCATTTCAGAACATAAAGAAAATAAAGCTACTCGGATAAAAATGTAGTGTACACATGACATTTATAGAAATATGTATTATAAACAAAATGAAAGTTTTGAAGACAAATTCAATTCAATGTTGCTTTATTTTCAAAAGTTTTAGTATTTTGAAAATTTGCTGGAATATTTAAAATTAATGGAAATTTCAGGTGACTTTAAATCTCCTCAGCATCATATGTAAATGATAAGAGTAGGAATAAATGAATTTTATGACAAAATATTTAATGTTCCAAATTGTCTTTACCAAAATTGACTCTCATAAAATGTTAAAATGAATAGGGAACCAAAGAGATAGTACAGCATGTAAGACACTTAACTTGCTCATCACTCCTCTGGATTCTGTCCCTGGCTCCCCATATATCTCCTGTTTCCTGACAGGAATAATCTCCGATCACAGAGCCTGGAATCAGCCCTAAGAACCACCGGATGTGACACAACTCTGCTCACCCAAAAATAAGTAAACAAAAATCACGTAAAATGAAAGTATTGTGGAAATGATTTGTTTTGTTTTCTTTCTTTCTCTGTTTTCTTTTTCTGTTTATTTTTAGAACCAGGGCCACGTGATTAGATATTTAAGTCTTGAAATTTAAAATATTCTGTTTTTGTAGAAAAGTTTCATACATGGTAAACTATTCTTGAATCTTCTCTATCTGAGCTGCCTTTTACCCTAGCAAATATAAGATCCAAATTATAGTAAAACTTTAGAAAGTACAATTTTATACTATTACATATATGTTAGATTTTTGGTTCTTAAATTTTTCATTTACTCATTATCGCATTTTATAATAACTAAGACCACTTGACAAAATGTCTAGGTGTTTCCACATATTGTAATATGACATAATTTTACATAGTTAAACATACCTAGGTGACACTTTCTTTTTTTTTTTTTTTTTTGGCAGTCCTTCACCCAGTGGTGTTGAGAGCACTTACAACTGGTTCTGCATTCAGGGATCACTTATGACACAGCTCAGGGTACCATATGGGATGCCAGAGATCAATCTAGGTTGGTCTTATGAAAGTAAAGCACCCTAACCACTGGATTACCACTCACTAAAGTGACACTTTCATCCCTTCTTATCCAGTTGTTACCTTCCAATTTTATAAGGATGCTCAGAAAAAAAAATTAACTATTTACAAATTTCAATTTGGTATTAGCACTTGGTCCCCAAAAACTGCTCCTGGGAGCAATTCTTAAGCACAGAGCTGGGAGTAGTTCACTTGATTGACAACAACTAAAGTCACTCAAACACAAAAATTAATACAAATTATGTACCTTTCTATACAAAATATAAATCTTTGTCAATAGGTTTGAATACTATTTGAGAGGGTCATAAAAGTTTTACCTTAAGCTTTGCTTACACTAGTATGATTATTTTTCATAAGACTTTTTAAAATTTTTTATTAGTGAAAGACGATGCAGTACAGTTGTAGACTTACAAATTTTTGTGCTTGGATTTCAATTCTACAATGATCTAGTACAAATCCCTCCACCAGTGCCCTTTTCTACCACCACTGATCCCAGTATCCCTCCAACCCCTCATCCTCTGCATCCCACCAAGCCTTCTTTTTGTTCTCTCTCTCCTTTTGGGTGCTGTGGTTTGCAAAAGAGGCATCGAGTGGCAACCATATTCAGTCTATAGTCTACTTTCAGCATGCATCTCCCATCCTGAGAAGATTGTCCTAACACCCTTTATTTGGGGCTCCCTTCTCTGTCTGAGCTGCCTTTTACCCTAGCATGTGTGGCAGGCCTCCAAGCCATGGAGTGAACCTCCTGGTAGTTATCTCGGTGATTTTGGGGTGTTAGTCTCCTATTTTGTTACTTTATGTTCCCCAGAAGAATGCAATCTTTCTATGTCTATCG
>JAOXYA010032955.1:0-25784 GCA_028565675.1 Sorex palustris
GGGGGGTGGGGGGGGGGGGGGGGGGGGGGGGGAGACGGGTGATAATGTATGTAAATCGCCCGGTTCGTGCTAATGAAGAAGTGGTATATATTGTTTTTAACACCTTCTATGGGGCGGGGGGGGGGGAGCCCCAAATAGCTTCCACAGACGGCGCAGGGCTCAGCCATTCTCATTTAGAGTTATTGATGCGCCATCGATGGGGGCGGGAGGGGGGCTCGGAGCAGAGAGAGAATCTGGGAGATGTTTGTCTTTGCTGTTTCCTTCCCAGTGGGCTGCGTCCAGGAATGTGCACCCAGCTCCCCTTCTGCGGGCTTGAGGGGGGCCGGCAGGGGCAGGGGATCAAGAATGGCTGGAGGGAAGTGTGATGCCTCCAGAGAGAACCGGCCGCCAAGCTGTGGACAAACACCCCTTAAAACTTAGTCGTCACCTTTCCCGGATTTTTTCAAACCGTGATGGGGTGGGGGGGCCACTCCTGGCACTTCTGGGAAGTGGAGGGACCGCGCGGTGCCACGAGTCAGCCGGAGCCGTGTCCAAGCAAGACATCCACTGGGTAGCTGAGGTCATACCCCCCGCCTGGTTATTCCTGTCCAGATCAGTCGCTGAGAAAATAGGACTGGGGGTGAGTGAAGAGAGAGGGTGTCTGCTAGAGGGCTGGAGGGGAGCCTTTCTGGGAAGCCCGGAGAAGGGCTGGAGGGAGTGAATTCTGGGACAGGGTGGGGGGAGCAGAAAGCACCTAGCGAGTGGGGGAACCGATGGGTTTAAAATGGCCCCTTTTGCTTGCCCACAGCTGGGAGCTCAGTCTCCTGCTCAGCCTGGCTGTCTCCAGCCCTTTCCAGCAGCATAAGAGACAGAGAGAGAGGGGGGGGGGGGACCGGCACAGGGGATCGCCAGGGTGCCAGTCACACACGCCCTGGGGAGCTCATCCAGTTCCCTGGTGGTCAGTGTTCGATCAGGGTCGTGCTAAGCCCTTCAGGAAAGGACACCTGTCGCTCACATCCCCCCTGGTGGACTGGTGCTCAGTCCTCTGCAGGGAGGTCTGGGGGGTGCTCACAGCCATCCAGAGATGCAGCATTCTGCTGGGGGCAACGCTTCTGTGGAGAGTTACCCCACCCTTCTCTCCAGGAAGGGACCCAGCACCCCGCGCCCCAGCCCAATCCAGCCTCACGCCCATCAGCCAGCTGGTCTCCCGGCTGCCCCATCTGAGGATGGCCTGAGATGCCCATGGGGCGGAGACACACTGAGGGACTAGCCATGCTCCAGCAGGGAGGTCTCAGGGAGACCCCTGCCGTGCATATGCAGGGTTCTTGGCCACTGGGCAGAAGAGCTGAGGATCTGGGTGTGTCTGTGTGGTTTCCCACATGTCGACATGCTGCTGCCTTAGGAGACTGGCAATATCTTTGACTTCTTTGCTGTTGGCGTGCTCTGACCGGACCTTCTGACCGTGAGCAGGCCCACAGAGGGCTGGCCAGCCATGCTCACACCCTCCTGATGGCCCTCAAAGCACGGACCCAGCCTCTCCTTATTGCCCTGAGTCCGAGGCCCCTGGGTCTCCCGAACTCGCTTTGGGCCGCGCCCCTGTCTGCTTCTCCCCCTTCCCTGCCCAATCAGCAGCCAGGCTGCGCCCGCTAATCAGTCAGCCAGGAGGCCTGCTGGTCACCAGGCCCCAGAGCTGACGCAGGAGGAAAGGGAGGGGGTGTCACTTCCAGGGTGCCTGGCGCATGGCACAGAGCTTGTGGTCATGGGGTGGGGGTGGGGGTCTGCGGGCTGCCCTGGAGGTGTCTGCTGTTCCTCAAGGTGTAATGGTCACTCGGGGTGACAGCTGACATGGGGAACGGGGGCTGCAGGGGGGGGCTCACGCTCCAGGCTGTTTGCTGAGACTCGGACTGACCCAGGAAATCTGTGTCCAGGCAGGTTGGGCGGGACAATGGTTTGGGGGTGCCCTGGTCCTCCACTCTGATCAAATGGTTAGTCAGTGTGATCAGAGAGGACTGGAGGAGCCTGGCCTGGGCTCTGGAGCGGGTCTCTCGGGCCCTCCTGCCCAGTAGGCCAGGAATCCGCATCACCCTGGCCAGAGCCCCCGAGTGCATGGGTGGGGGGTCTCGGGGGTTCCCTGGGGCTCTGTGCCCAGTGGCCTGCTGGGAGGGAGCAGTAGCAGTCCTGCTTCCTGCCTGGCCCCCAGTGAGCACCCAGCTCTCTCCCTGGAGAGCACCCCAGCTCTCTCTGGGGAACATCCATCTTTCTCCCTGGGAGCACTCATCTTTCTCCCTGGGAGCACCCAGCTTTCTCCCTGTGGGGCACCTATCTTTCTCCCTAGGGAGCACCCTTCTTTCTCCCTGGGGAGCGCCCAGCTTTCTCAGGGTTCTTCATGAATGAACTTACTCATGCCCCATTTCCCACCCCGGCCTCAGGACCAAGGGGCAGCGGCCCCGTCTCTCTCCTTCCATTTATGAACTGCAGGTGAAGAATTAGGGTCCCAGGAGAAGCAGGGTCTCCAGGAGAGACGTTTGGCATATGTGTCCTCACAGGGCCCCCCTGGGCACTGTCCCTGCAAAGGGACATGTTTGGGGTCCGGAAAGTGAATTTGAATCTTTTTTGTTTTGTTTTTATTTGGGGACCACACTCAGCGGTGCTCAGGGCTGACTCCTGGCTCTGTGCTTGGGGATGACTCCTGGCTCTGTGCTCAGGGCTGAGTCCAGGTTCTGTGCTCAGGGCTGACTCCTGGCTCTGTGCTCAGGGATCACTCTTGTGGGGCTAAGAGACCTTAAGGGATCGAATGGGTCAGTCATAGGCAAGGTAAGCGCCCTGCTCTGGGCCTGGGTTGGAATCCTGACTCTGTCAGTGGCCTCCCATGGACATGGCCAGCTGGGGACTTCCCGAGACTCTGTTTCTCAGTAGCAGTTATTAGTGATCAGTAATGCACTCCACAGAGCTCCAACATACTGCCTGCATTTCCCCTCCACACTTGCAGCCTGGGAGAGGCAGGATTCCAGCGGCAGGTCTGAAGGGGGAGGCTCACGGGTCACACAGCGCCAGTGAGGGGCTGGCTGCTAACAAGCCAAGACCAGTCCCTGCTGTTGGGCAATCCTGGGACACATCCTGGAGGAAGGTGCCTTTGGAAGGTCTCTGAGGTGTTGGGAGGAGTGTCCATGGTCACGTGGGATGACCACCATGGCCAGGGAGTGTAAATCCAAGCAGAGAGGTGGGAACTTGGCTCGGATGACTCATCCTGGGTGGAGGAGGAGAGCAGGGGAAGATCAGGGCAGAAAGTCTGAGATAAGGCTGGACTTTGTCCAGCATGGCTGACCGGGGCGGCAAGGAGGGCAGGTCATACCTGACTCCAGGGGAGGCCTGAGGGACCTAGCCCAGGAGCTTGGGGTGAATGGCGCTGCTGAGGGGAAGCTGGAGAGAGAGGGGATGCAGAGGGGGTCCTTGTCGCGGGTTGAGACTGGTCTTAGGGGGCCGCTTGCCTTGGCACCAGACCAGCTGGGTTTGATCTTTGGCGCCCTATACGGTCCCTTAAGGCCTGCCAGGTGTGGGCACAGAGCCAGGTGTGGTCCAACCCCCTCCACCCCCAAAACAAAGACCAGACCAACCAAACCAAACAACTCTGAGAACCCAGAAACCAGAGTCGGCCCCTTTAGGGTCAGACGCGCTGGGGTGGGGACTGCTGGGTCACCCTGGGCATGAGGCACCGGGCCCTTGTCCCTGGGGCAGCGGGGTGGATGGGGGTGCTGCTGCTCTCTTCTCAAACTGTCTGCGTCTTGAACGCCCCGAGCCGTGCTTCTCTCAAGATAAAGAAACTGATGCGGTTTCTTTAACGTCCAACAGGAAACCCGGGGTCAGCTACACGTACAGCAAGCACCTTACTCCTATACTCCGTCCCCCGGCCCAGATGTTTGTAGCACTGTCCTCCCGATGTTCATCGATTTGCTAGAGTGGGCCCAGTAACGTCTCCATTGTGACCCTTGTTACTGTGTTTGGCATATTGAATATGTCACAGGGAGATTGCCAGGCTCTGCCATGCGGGCGGGATACTCTCGATAGCTGGCGGGGCTCTCTAAGAGAGAGATGGAGGAATCGAACCTGGGTCAGCTGCATGCAAGGCAAATGCCCTACCTGCTGTGCTATCGCTCCAGCCCAGATGTTTGTAAGCTCCCGGAATGACAGGACAGCCGCAGTGCCAGGCCAATGCCATGGCAGCCGTGGTGCCAGGCCAGTGTCATCCCCATTGTTATTGCGAGAACAACACACAGTGTGAGAGGATCTGAAAGGGCTGTAGTACACAGTTCCTTTCTTTGGCAGATAAGGAGGAGGAGGAGGAGGGAGCGTCACCTCACTGTCCAGTGCGCACATTTTCAAGCGGATGAGAGAGGGAAGGAGGGAGAGCATAGTGGGGAGGGTGTCTGCCTCGTCTCTTTTGTCAGATTCCATCCCGGGAAACCCACTTGGTCCCCCAGGAGCACCGTCAAGGAGTGATTCCCAAGTGCAGAGCCAGGAGTCATCCCCGAGTGTATGGGGACTGTGCCCATGCCCCCACCCCAAAGTTTTAATTTCAAATAAATTAAAACTAAATTAAAAAATTAAGTTGGTAGATGGATGAGTGGATGGGTGGGAGGATGGGATAGGTGAGTGAACCAATGATTTTAGGGATGAGTGAATGAATGCATGAATAAATGAATGAGCAAGAATGAGCCAAGCCGCCAAGCCTCTCTGCCCTCTTCCCACCAAGTAGAGCATCCCTGGTCCCAGAGCGCACAGCTCTGGCCTCGAGGTCGTGGAAAACCAGTTTTGTGTTAGTTGTTTTCTAATATTTTAGGAAATACTGCCACGCTGTTACTATTGGTGGGATTGATGTACAACATCACTGCACCCCTCCCCATGACCCTCCCCCAAGTGTCCCTCTGTCACCTGGGTGTGATTTTCTTCCCTCCCTTCCTTCTCCCAAGTGTCTGTCTATAAGTTTTGTAATGAAAGGTCAAGGGGTCACCATTGGTCTGTCCTGTCTCTTCCCATGTTCTGTCTCTCTGTTGTGCATAGATGAGTGAGATCATCCAGTAGCTGCCCTTCTCCCTCTGAGTAGTTTCATTGAACACAAGCCCCTGCAGCTCCATGTACATTCTCATGAACTATGTGATCACATCATTTTGACAGCTGTATAGTATTCCACTGTGCCTACAGACCACCATCTGTCACCGGGGCTTTTCAGTTGCATCTATATTCTGGTTGTTGTGCCGAGTCCTGCAGTGAACAATAGGTGTGCAAATATCTTTTTCAAATGAAGTTTGGTTTTTTTTTGGTGTGTGTTCTGTGAGTAGATTGTAGTCATAAGTTGAAAACAAGGCTGAGAGCTTTGGCTCCTGGCAGTGGCTGGGAACACCCCTGCCAGGGCTCATCCCCACACTGCAGGATCAGGTTGGCAGAAGCCAGAGATCCATTTCAGGGGTGGGATGGAAGCAAGGGTGCTCCAGGGACTCCCCGAGGACTGTGGGCTCACGGGGGACCTCGGGCAGAGGGATCCATCCCCTCGGGGTGTCCAGCAGCCCCTTCCGCAGACAGAGCCTGTCCCGCACCAGGGTCCCCTTGGACTCCTGGCAGCAGCGCTGTGACGCTGGGGCTCCGACGGAGGAAAGAGGAAGAAGAGCGGAGAGAGGGCAGAGCGGGAGCCACTGCCCTGCCCAGGGGCCCCGGGGGGTTTCCAAGTTCGACCCTGCAGAGGAGTGGAAAGTGACAAAGTAAGTACAGGCTCTTAGCGGAGCGGTACCTGGGAGGGAACTGGGGCAGGGGCAGGCCTGACCAGGGAAGTGTCCAGGGCCCTTGTGATAAGTGTCCAAGGGTGGGTGCAGGGTTGAGGGGGCGGAGCTGGAGAGGAGGCGGGGCCTCGGCGGAGCGGGGTGGGGCGGGGCGGGGGTCATCCAGGTCCCCTCCGTGGCGTTTCATCCCATCCCGCGCCAGGGTCTCTGCATTCTGCTGGCCCCCTTGGCCGTCCCTTCTGCGCCTTGAGACTGAGTCCAGCACCCCCCCACCCCCACGTGACCGCTTCCCTGGTTTAAACGTCCGCAGGAAAGAGCGTCTGCGGTTCACTTCCCGTTGTCCAGTTTCCTTATTTATGTGACTCTGGTAGGGGGAGGGGACATGCCCAGCGGTGCTCAGGGCTGAGTCCTGCCCAGGGGTCACTCCTGGTGGCGCTTGGGAAACCCCAGATGGTGCTGGGGATGGAACTGAGATTGGCCCTGTGCCAAGCCAGCACCTGACCGCCTGGGGTTACCTCCTGGGCCTCTCCTATTTTTTTTTAATGTTGTACAGGGGTGGGGGCGGGGCGGGTGTAGACAGGGGAAGAAGGTCCTAGAAGCCAAGGCTTGAGGTTGAGTTCTGGTTCCTTGGCAGGAAGGAGCCAAAGAACTAAGCTGTGTCAGGAATGGGCCTGGCATCGGTGAGTCGCTTAACCACCCAGGAGTTAGTGGCCTTGGTGCAGCTTATCTGAAGTCCTGCTCTGGCCCCGGGGACACTCCAGGGACAAACTCAAGAGCAGGGAGCACGGTGGGTGAGCATGCACCACCCCCAAAACCCAGCTGTGTCCTGGCCTCAGAGGCCTGAGACCAGAGCTATCAACTTTAATCCAACGTGGAGAAAAATGTTTTACAAATGAGGAGCATGCTGGAAAAGGGTGTTAAAAGGTGAATAGGAGGGTACTGATGAGGTCAGGGTGGTAGAAAATGTTTCTTCCAGAATGGAGGAAGATGTTTCACAAACGAGGGTCATGCTGGGAAGGGTGTTAAAGGATGAAGAGGAGTATTGTCAAGAGAGGCGCTCTTGGGCACAGCCTTTTCAGAGAAAAGGTGTCTTTCTCAGAAGCTGTGGCCACTCAGTGCCCGACAGGATGGTGGTGGTGACCGCTGGTGCGCAGGGTCTTGGCATCGAACGTCATTCTCTGGCCACAGGAAGTTCGAGGGCACCGAGGTGTGTGTGTGTGTGTGTGTGTGTGTGTGTGTGTGTGTGTGTGTGAGAGAGAGAGAGAGAGAGAGAGAGAGAGAGAGAGAGAGACATCCTTCCAGAGCAGGTCTGAAGCAGTTTGGGGGTCGGGGGGTGTTTTAGAGAAGAGGGCTGTGTGGCCGCTGGTCAGGCCAGTGTGGTACCAAGCGCAGAATCGGCTTTGGCTGGGAGAAACGTGAGTCAACATAGCCGGGACTGCCCACAGGGCCACTGTCGGACCCCCAGCGTTCTTGCCCACAGCCCGCCTGTGTTTGCTCCCCAAGGCAGCATTCACTGGAATTCGGGAAGCATGTGCGATATTCCTGCCGGAAGGTGGGATGGACCCCAGTCCCAAGCTCCACCCCCACCCCCCACCCTGGACCTTGTCCCCTCTCTGCTGTCACATGCTCCCCAAATGTTAAGACTATTTTTTCATAAGCACAAGCCCTTGCCGGTGCTCCTGAGTCTCCCAGCCAGGCGGGGGCTGGGGAGGCATCGGCTGCAGCTGGCGTTGTGAGGAAGAGGCTGGTTTGAAGGTAGTTCTGGAGGTGAGCAGAGATAAGTGTGTCCCACCCATTGCTGGGGCTACAGGTGGACACTTGTTGGGCTCAGCTGGCAGGCAGGGCCACCATGGGCCACTGGTGTCTGTCTCTCTCTCAGGCAGACTCACCTGCACCACCGCGCCCCACCCTCGACTCTCCTTCCATCAGGGCACTGTCCCCCCACACTCGTGATTGGGTTCAGCGTGCAGGGCCCAAGAATGTGACGCTGGTGGGGCCCTGCAGACCAGTGTTGGCGGGAGGGGTGGGGCACCAGCCCTGTCTCTCTTCCATTGGCAGCTCGTGGGTTGTACTCTTTACAATGAACCACTGACCCTATGAGCAAAGAGCATCTGCATCCTGGGGCCCAGCTGGAAACCCCTCAGGCCTGAGGAGGTGGTAGATGAAGCAGGTGGAAGGGGGCCCGAGGGGACCCATTCTCGTGGGATCTGGTAGGATCTGGTGCTCAGGGTCAGAAACTCAGCTGGTGGTGCTGAGTGCTTGCACACCATGCTCTGTCTTGCTTGTGTTGGGGAAAAACCACACACACACACACACACATGCACGCACACACACGCACGCATGCACACATACATACATGCACACATATGCACACATGTACACACCTGCACGCATGACATGTGCACATACACACATGCATACACATGCATGAATGCACACATGTAGACACATGCATGCATATGCACACATATGCACACACACATGTACACATATATACATGCACACACGCACATGAACACATGCACACATAACACACATGCACAATGCAGATACACATGAACACACACACATATGGACACACACATGCACACACAATACATGCACACGTGCATACGCATACTCTCTCCCCCCAGGAGCCCAGTCACCCTGAGTAGCCATCTCTGCTCTCACAGCTGCCTTTACCCTCTCCAAAGCTGCGCAGAGACACCTAGAGAGACTCACTGTCTGATTGATTTAGTGGGGCTTGGGGCCCCACTCAGTGGTGCTCAGGGCTGACTCCTGGCTTTGTGCTCTGGGTCACTGGTGCTGGGGATCGAACTGAGGTTGGCCTGTGTGCCATGTCAGCACTGTCCCTGCTGCACCAGACCTCTTGCCCTGGGGTGGGGGTGGGGGTTAGAAGTCGGCTCAAGACTTTCGAAGCCGAGTAGATTCGGATTCACCTGCTCCCTCAAGAGCAGAGCACTTCCCAGAGGGCATTTGTCTTCCCGCGTGCATTTTCCACGGAGCATTTCCCTACTCTCTTCTCACGCAAAGTCTCGAGAGACAGCGCAGGGTTTAAGGCGCTTTCCTTGCACACAACTGATCCCACTTCTATTCCAAATCAGACTGGGTCCCCTGAAAATGTCTCAGAATGATTGCTGGGCCCAGAGCCAGGAGTAAGCTCCGAGCACAGCCAAGGGAACCCCCACACCAAAAACCAAAGGGAGAGCCTGACTTCTGCTGGGACATGGTCTCCAGCACCCCCACCCCCTCCTATGTAAGTGGGATGCTTCTGTGGGCCAGACGCTCCCGCACAGAACCAAGGGTGACTGGGGGAAGGAGCGAGTCCCTGCTGGGAGCATTCATCCGTACCTTGTGGACAAGCAGTCTGAGTTCCCTCGAGTCTCATAGGCAATGCTTCATCCAGCGCTCCCAATCTCCCAATCTCTTGAGAGATTCTGATTGCTAGAAGCTTCTTCTTTATCACAGAGTTCAGTTCTCTCAAACCTGAACCCACTGTGGAGTGAAGTTGCATTTGTCCAAAGACAGACTGTTTTGGGGACCCCCAAGAGCTAGCACAGAGGAATGGCATTTGCCTGCCACACAGTCACCCAGGCTTGTCCACGGAGGCCTATTGATCCCAAATGTTGGGCATGTTAAACATCCTTGGGGAGACCCATCTGTCTGTCACATGGCCCTTTCAACTCCTCCATCGGACACTTGTGCATCAAGGCTCCCTGCAGCTTGTTCCTCACCCAGCCCCTATTGTTTCTCACCATCCTCATACCAGTCAGCGTGGCTGGCCACAAACACCACTGGGCCAAGTGACTCATGCACCAGACACTCTGAGGGCTGAAGGTGAAGATCAAAGGCAGGCTGATCTCTGGGCTGGGGCCTGGGTCTTCTCCCTGTGTCCATCTGGCCGTCCCTCTGTTGGCTCCCAGCCTCTGGGTCTCACCAGGATGCAGATTTACTGCACAGGATCACCTGCTCGGCTTCACCTTCTGAAGCGGTGAAGACATCAGCGTGGAAGTTTGGGGGGCAGGGGGAGAGGGCAGTCCCGGCTGTGACATTGTACCATGCCGGCCCCCAGAGATGGCCTGATCTGGCCTCCCAGAACACAATCTTGGTCTTCATCTCCTGATTCCATTCCTGTTGCCTCCTGCCTTGCAGCCCGACTTCTCCAAGAGCCTCTCATGGGGATGGCTGTTTGGTCCCTGGGGACCCCTGCAGAAGCTGATACCCCTTTCTCCCAGGGCAGCCCAGGGTGCTGGCTCCCACTGCCCTGTGCCAGGACTGTAGGGCTGAGAAGGGCCTCGAGCTCCCAATCACAGGGGCATTACCTTCTGACTCAGGTGACAGGAACACCCTATAAATACAGTCATCTCTTTATCTAAGAGATGGGGGAAACAGAAATTATCCCAGAAGTTGGAGACTAGGGAGGTTCAAGGCCTGACACATCTGTCTTGCAATATCTTTCTGGGGAGAGATGGGGTTTTTCATTGTGGTGTGTATGTGTGGTGGTGGTGGGGGCAGTTTTACACTCAACTTGGTCCAAGTCAAAATGTTCCTATCTTTGTTTAAAGTAAAGTTGACTCAGTGGGACCTCAGTTCAGGTGTATTTTCGGGACACACTTCTTTGGCATTAGTTTACAGTGTAAAGCAAGCCCACTGCCCGGTCGTTCTTAGCTATTTTGGGAATTTGTCAAAGGTCCCCACACTGATCCCTTGTTATTTACTCATGGCTGGGATAATTTTCTTCTGTGTTCCCACCCCTTCCTTTACTCAGTTCCCTGGTTACACCCTCCTTCCCTCCAGTCCTCCACCCCACCCCGCCTCCAAATTTGATCTCCATGTCTTTGCTGGGTGCTGTTTGCTTTGAGAGTTTGTTCAGTTTTCTATTTGCTGTGTTTATTGTTTGTTTTTTTTTTTTTTTTTGGATTCCACGGAGTCGGGAGACCAGTGCATTTGTTTTTGTCCATGTTTCCTTTGTATGGAGTCCCCAAATTCAAGAGGATTGCACCCACTTCCCTGTTTTCTCTGCCAGACGGGGCTCTTCCTAACTTCCTAACACGCACACACAGACGCACACGCGCGCGCGCGCGCGCACACACACACACACACACACACACACACACACACACACACACAGAGTCTGCACAGCAGCCTCCGTTTTTCTCCACCCCAGGACCCGCGAAGCGGTGGGTGCGCAGATTCCCGCACACGCGCCTCCTAGAAGCCGGCTTGGTCCTGGCTCCCTTGTTGCCTGGCAACCGGCGAGGGCGCACGCGCTCACACCTCCTCCCTACCGCTGCGGTGATGCTCTGCCCGCCAGCGACAGTTCCCCGGCTGGTCTCTGCAGCTGGAAGGTAGCGGGCTGTCAGGGGTCCCCTGCAGCACCATGCTCCAGAGAGATGGCAGAGCCCCCGGGGGCCCAAATTGCTTGCTGCCCGGCTTTGCCTCTGTGGGGGCGTGTGTGTAGGCGGTTCTCGAAAGGCCGGATCTCTCTGCTTGCACTTGTTCTCCGGGACGAAAGCGATGTAGACAGGGGGGCTGCAGAAGGTTCTCGGCTCCCACGCAGCCCTGCCCTGCACCCAGCCCGCAGCCCCCCACCAGGCGCCACCCCCCACCCCTGCGGGTTCTTCCATTTGGAGATTGTTCTGCAATGTTCTGCCACTCCCCTGCCTCCCCGCCCCTGCTCCCCGCAGCCTCCTCCTCCTGGCAGGCCCTGCTCCCTCTGCCGTCAGCTCTCCTTCGTCCCCTTTGCCAGTCTCTGTTGCCAACATACTACGTCTGAGTACCTGCAGTACCAAGGACTCGAGATCCAGCTCCTGCCCTTATGCTGGGCTGAACAGGGCCTCCCAGAGCATGGACAGAGAGAACCAAATAAATGTTCCAGCCCCAGACTGGCTTCCTTTCCCTTCCCAGCTTGTTTTCGTGATTGCCGGCAAGTTCTTTGCTTCTCCGAACCTTTGTCTCCCAGAGGGGTTGGAATATTTGCCCCACAGGTTAGCGTGACAATGCTAGGAAGGAACCCAGAAGGACGCTGGCCAAAGATACAGCGTCCAGGGGGCTCAGCTCAGAAGAAGTCTTCCTCCCCTTTCTTCTTTTTAAAGTTTTGTTTGTTGGTTTTCAGGAGCCTCACCCAGGGATGCTCAGGGGCTACTCCTGGCTCCTGAGCTCAGGTAGCACGGGGGCATTGGAAACCGTTCTCCGTCCAGTGCTGCCCCATTTCCCAGCTGCATTCTGGGAAGGCAAGCGCCAAGCAGTACCGATAGTGTGGGCTGGGAAGGAGGGTCTGCCCCAGTGCCGCCTCCAGGCCTCCTGGGGCCTCCAATCCCTCTGCCCAGGGCTGCTTCTGAGCTGAGAACATGAGCACCTCCAGCCCAGAGCTGCGAGATGCTCCTTGCCCATCACCTGGGCACTTTCCAAAGTGTTTTGCAAATGTCCGAGGTGAGGAATAGCCTTGCAGCTGGCACCAGGTGCCCCTGTGAAGCTGACAGGTTGGATCCCATGGTGTTTACAGCTTCCACAGTGACGACCCCCGCACTGGCGGGCAGAGCCAGACCCTTCTAGACACCCAGCTGGGCATGCAGCCAGAAACTCTCGGTGCCCAAGTCTTCTTCCACTCCCTAATCTCCGAGGCTCCGTGACCGAGCTCACCTCATCCAAACCTCAGCCCAGGAATGTTCTAGAGGCTTCTTCCAGTTCTGGCTTGGAAAAGGATACGGCTCTAACCTTTCCTTGAGAAAAACACATGAGTCAGAACATGCCTGGGGTGGGGGCAGAGGTCCCGAAGGAGCGTGCCCTGGGGTCCAGCTGCTGCTTCTGCCAGGCGCTGGCAGCTTTAGTGAGTCTCAGAGAAGTGCTGACTCTGAAAACATTCCCCAGAGCTGGAGGTGGTGGAGTATGTGACACCTACAGTGTGTAGCCAGTGACAGCATGGCCAGCAAGGAGGAAATCTGAAGGGTGTTGAAATCCTGAAGACTGGGAATGTGGCCAAGGAGTGCCAGCCTGCCTCGAGAGACGCCTGCATAGCCCTTTGCAAAGTTTCTCGCCACAGACCCTGGTAGGGAAGAGCTTTCACCCAAGGAATATCCAGTGGGAAGGACACCCCAGCACCCTCCAGCTCTGGGGGAGGGGTGTAGTTTCAAGAGGAGTCTCACAGCTGCTGAGCCCCCAGCCCCCTGCCACTCCCAAGTCTCTTGATGTTGGGCAACAGGGAAACAGGATGTGTGTTGAAAAACCAACAATTCCTCCTGCATCAGGCTGAAGACATGAGAAACAGAAGCAATCCAGGGTATCCTAACTTACTTAAAACTGTCACTGTCACTGTTCTCTCGTTGTTCATCGATTTGCTCAAGCAGGCCCAGAAACATCTTCATTGCGACACTTGTTACTGTGTTTGGCTTATAGAATGCATCATGGGTAGCTGGCCAGGCCTTAGAAATGTTGGAGAGAGGGTTAGAGCCATAGTATATCTGGGAAGGCCATTGACCCAGCTTCTGACCCTGACACCTCAGAGGTCCCCTGAGCTTTGCCAAGAGCAATCCCTGAGCTCAGAACTAGGAGTAAGCCCCACGCATCACCAGGCATGGTCCCTAAAGCCCTCCAAAAAATTAATAAATTAAAATGTAGCTATAAAGTGGGGGAGCAGCGGAAAAACAGATTTAAGCTGGGAGAGTGAGTCACTGCTTCGAGGTTAGCCTGGAAGGGCCCGTGGCAGGCAGTCACTGGGTCCAAACCCTTTTATTAACAAACAAGCATCTCCCACACGCTAATGAGCAGTGGTTAATTCGGGATTGTGGCCATGTGGATGCCAGCCCTTTTCTCTCTGCCGCTTTTGGGTTTTAACTTTTCAGATAAAAAGACACACAACCAAACAGAAAGGTGGCCTGGAGCGAGGTCAAAAGGGAACTTTCCAGATCCTTAAAGCCCCTTTACACCTCCACTCATCCCCAGGGAACAAGGTTTCCATCAGAGCCAGACACTGGCTTTCCAGAAAGGCCTCATCCCGTCAGAACGGGACCATGCTGCCCATCCATCTTGGCAGTTTCAAACCTGACTTGGAGTTATCAGTGCTGGACGGTGTCCAGGCAAATTTCGCAAACGCGCCTTGGAAGGAGAGAAGGAATGAGGGGGGAGTGGGGGGAGAACCTTCGCCAGGCGCCCAACGCACAGAACCAATTCTCCAGAGTGAAAACAAGTACCTGAGGCTGGTCCTTTGTTGGGTCCAGCATCCCTCTGTGACACAGCCCACAGAGCCCCTCACTACTAGGGCAGTGATGAGCAGAGTCACCACTGGCCGCCTGCACAGCTGCGCCCACAGCTTCTGTCCCCCCGTTGCCTCTGTAAATATGACAAGATCTGCTATTCAAACTCCATGTTCTCTCGTGTCCATCACCCATGATGCCAGGGGGGCACGCTCACGGGTACCCCTTGTCTACTCACTCATCAAACCCAGCCCCACAGCATTTCTGAGGCCGAAGTTTCCCTCCTTTCCCACCCCTCCCTACGTGCCCACTACCCTACTCTATAAAATGCGCCGTAATCTTGACAAACAGCTTCTTCCCCAGCCCTGCAGCCTCTGCAGAACAGACACGGGCTCAGGAAGGCGGAGGACAGTGGGTTCTGGGCCAGCAACAGCCGGGCAGGTGGAGGCCACCCTCTTGCCTCTCCCCAGCGCTGTTCCAGCAAGAACGGTTCATGCTTCGTGCGTCTGGGGACGGGTGCTCCGGGCCAGCCCACACTTGTGAGCAACGTGTGGATGGGAAGAGTCAGCCAAGAGCGGAGCTTGCATTTCTCTGGAGGTTTAGTCTGTTGGACCCCAGGGGAGGAGAAACGCTCACAGCATTTTCTAGAGCAGGAACAAAAAGAAAGCACTGAGGGGCCGGAGTGATAGGACAGTGGGTAGGGTTCTTTCCTAGCACGTGGCCGACCTGGGCACACCTGGGTTCCATCCCCGGCACCCCAATGGTCTTCTGAGCTTCTCCAGGTGCAGGGAGGCAGCGTCCCCTGAGTGCAGAGCCAGAAGGAAGCCCTGAGTACCACTGGGTGTGCCACCCCATCACAAACAGAACAAAGTGAATTAAAAAAAAAAACAATCAACCAAAAAATAAAGCCCCTCACGGTGATGCTCTGGTAACCTGGGTGGATGGGCCAATGTGGAGAGCCAAGGATGCAATGCCACAAGGTGTCTGAGGAGCTGGGGGCCATCGGCATCACACCTGATGGTGCATGGGGAGGGGATCACATGGAACCGGGCTTCACACTTGGTTGCCAGCACCTGTGAGGTCCTGACTACTGAGCTGTCTCCCTGATCCTCTCTCTGTCTGTCTGACTCTGTGTCTCTGTCTGTTTCTGTCTCTGTCTGTCTCTGTTTCTGTCTCTGTCTCACTCTGTCTCTGTCTCTGTCTCTGTGTCTCTCTGTCTCTGTGTCTCTCTGTCTCTGTGTCTGTCTCTATCTCACTGTGTCTCTGTCTCACTCTGTCTCTCTGTCTCTGTCTCCGTCTCACTCTCTGTCTCACTCTGTCTCTCTATCTCTGTCTCTCTCTGTCTCTGTCTCTCTCTCTCTCTCTGCCTCTCTGTCTGTCCCTCCCCACCTTGTCGCCCACTCCATCCTCAAGCCTTCCCTGCCGGGCCAGATCAGAGCAAGTGCATGCGCTGCCCATGTTCTCCCAGGAGCAGCCATGCCTTCCTCCAGGGCGGTCACTCTGCGCTGGCCAGGCAGCTCTGCAGGCAGTGGCCAGGAACCGGGCTTATGGGCCGAGGGGAGGCAGGAAACACCAGCGCCTCACACCTACTGTCACCCACGCTTGTGCTCCTGCTGCCGGGTGACCAGAGAGGGGGACCCAAGGAGGGGACTCTCAGGGCTCATGTCACCCACAGAGGGCCTGGTCTGAGGCAGCTGATTCAGGCAGCCGAGAGCCTCTCGGGGCTGGTGAAAAGGGGCTGAGAACCCAGCGGGCTGAGTGCACACTGAGCCAGGGGGTTCTGTCTCCTGTTCTGCACAACCCCCCAAAGACTGCCAAGAGCAACTCCAGGGTACTGAGCTGGGAGAAGCCCCTGAGCACCATCCCCAAACAGAAAAGAAAGATGAGGAACACGGCAGCTGGCTGACCCCACCTGGCACCCACAGCCTCACCCGCAGGAGGAAACTCTCTCCTGCCTCTGTTGGTTTATTTGCTGCCCAAGACCCACGAATGAGCCCTGATTGGTTCGTGTGTTCCTGGGGCTCATCTGCAGGGCCAGGGGGCGGGGGGATGGCGTGTGCCCCTGCTTGAGGAGGGGTCACTGCCCGTGTTTTTCCCAGGGGGCATGTTGTGAGGTGATCTGAGGGCAGGGAGAGCCTCCTTCCTGGTTGTTCTGGGGGAGGAGAGTACAACACAGTGAGGAGAGTCTGGGAGTTGGGGAAGTCGCTGTAGATAAAGCATCTCAGTTCCTGCTGGTACCGGCTCTGATGTGAAGCAGCAAGAGCTCTGTGGCCCGCGGGTGCAAATGTGTGTTGGCAGGATCGTTGAACCTGGTACGGAGGGGAAATGTTGGCCTTGGAAGTGCTGCGGGGTTGGGACCCTATCTTCATGCTGTGGTTACAAAGTTAGCACAGCTTTGCGAGAGGCGGGGGTGCAGGCCAGAGATCCGGGGTCAGCCAGCCGCTGTGCACTGCCGTGCACTGCCGTGTGTGTCTGTTAGCAGGTTTTGGTTGGTGGTGAAGTCCGGCTATGCGCTGCTAGGCTGTGGGAAACAGGTTTTCTTTGTGACTTCCTGGTCCTTCGGGCTAGGCTCTGAGTTGGTCTTTTGCTGGGCCTGAACTCAGAGACAGAGACTGCAAGAGGGGCTTGTATACACTCCTTTCTGCCTTTGAAAGATGGATTGTGTTTTATTGGGGGGCTTCAACTTGCTGTTGGAATCCCACTCGCCCTTCTGTTTGGAGCTCAGAGGAAAGAGATGGTTCCCAGTGTGCCCTTTAGCCCTGCAGACAAGCCACCCTTGTGCTAAGGACTCACTGCTTCAGTACTGGCCGGTGGGTGCCTAACAGTGACCCCCCTCCCCCAGAACGCTGTGGGGACTTGGCGGGCAGGCCCATGGGACTGAGGACTGTTTGACAAGCAGCTTCACATCGGCTTCCCGCATCCTGCCTGTCTGCAGTTAAGGCCTATGAATGATGTTATCAATATCCAGATGACTCTCGGCAGGGAAAAGATTGCCTGCTGGAAGCTGGAAACGAGAAGGAAAATGAATTTTTGTTTGTTTGGATTTTGTTTTTTTTGGGGGGCAGTGCTCATCTGGCAGTGCTCAGATCCTGCCTCTGTCCAGGGATCACTTGAGATAGGTTTAGGGGACCCTCTGGGTGCTGGGAATGAAGACGGCTTGGCCGCATGCAAGGCAAGAGCCTTACCTACTGAACTATCTCTCTGGCCCCAGGAAAATGTTTTTTTCCCTTTTAGTGTTTCTAGGAAGAGCACATGGATTTGAGGACTTTTAATCTCCAAACTCTCAGATTCCTGGGTATCATTTGAAGACATCATGTTTGTGGTCATTTGTTAGGCAGGAAGGGTCCTTTATAGCACCTGTCCCGTGCTGGCCCCATGTCCCATCTCTGGCACTGTCTAAACAACAAACCGTCAGCATGGTCCTTTGTGACGGCAGCGGCAGGCAGCTGGTACTGTGCTGTGTCTGGAAAGTGAGCTGGCAGGGAGCACGGGAGTCCCAGAAGCCCATCAATATCCCAGGATGTCTGCATTTCTCTCCAAGGAAACATCCCGCAGCCAGGAAGTGCTCCCACATTAAGATGTTCACTACAGGAGTAGCTATAATTGCAAATTGGAAACCAGTTGAAGACCCTACTAGAGGGCAAATCCTCCACCCATCTTTTAATTTTACTTGGGAGTGGGGGGAACCACACCCTTGATGCTCAGAGGTTCAGAGATTGAACCCAGGTTGGTTGCATGCAAGGCAAGTACTATCACTCTGGCCCCCTGTCCATTTTTCAGTTTTTAAAAAAATAGTTTCCACCCCCTGTGGTGCTGCCAGGGGAGAAGGGCTTGCAGTGCTGGGCATGGAATCCAAGGCGTCACAATGCCAGCCACAGGCTCTGCCTTCCAAGTCACAGCGTAGCCCCAGGAATCTAATCTTCGTGCTTGCTCTGATGGGCGGGGGAACGCAGCTCCATGGCTGGTGTCTCTTCTCACATGCTGGTGCTTTCTAGAACATGTTGCAAGGACAGGTGGAGAGGGCCTTTGTGCAACAGTGGATGTGATGATAGCTGACCATATGTGGAGGTCCACTGCTCAGCAGGCTAACCCAGACCTGCGCTCGGGGCACAGAGGCCCAGGACGCTGACAAAAGTGGCGGGGACCACAGCCATCTGTCAGGAAGCCCATTATCACACCCATACATGTCACAAGTGGTCAGGTTCCCCTTCCAGCTCAGAGACCTGCAGCAGAAGCGGCTGCGAACCCTCCCCTCCCCATGGTCAGGCCAGGCAGAGCAGAGAGTTGACAGCCCCAGCCCTGGGAGCAGGTCTCGCCCACAGTCCACAGCAAAACGCCAACCCAGCCCACGTGGGTGCCGCTGGGTCTGAGCCCATAGCATTTTCTGAGCAGTGCTGGTCCGTACTGTGTGGTCAGGCTCACGGGCATTTGCAGAGGCAAAGAGAAGCTGCTTCCCTAAAGCATTCTCCCGGTGCTGGGTAAATGGCTGAGAAGAAGGGCACTGGCTCTCCGTTGGGTCCGCAGCACAACAAACCAACCTTGTCTCATCAATGCATTTCCGGTGTGACACATCGAGACAAAATTCTTTTATTGTTGGTTTTGGGGGTCTGACTTGGCTGTGCTCGTGGCTTACTCCTGGCTTTGTGCTCGGGGCCTGGCGGTGCCCAGGGGACCCTATGTGCCAGGAATCAAAGCTGGGTCAGACACATGCAAGGCCGATACCCTACCCACTGGCCTATCTCTCCAGCCCCATGAAACAGTCTTACAAAGACTAAAGCACAGAGCTGGACCTAGAGGTGTAGACAGAAATGAGGTGATACGGGGGAGCAGTGTATTCCAAAGGGACTTCTTGATTGTGGAGGAAGCTATGCAACCATAGGATAAGATTACATAGAACTTCACAGACGTAGACCACAGAGACCTGCGAGGCACGCATGCACACACACACGCGCGCGTGCTCGCGCACACACGCACACACACACACATCTATTGGTAAAGATGGATTGTGTTGGTCATAGAGTCATACAGTCATCTATCTGGCCTTGGCATTGTGAGAAAAGATTTCCCCACTGGGAGTTGTGGGGCCAAGGGTTAACGGCACTCTCTGTACTATTTTTGCAATTTCCTATGAGTCTATAATTATTTCAAAATAAAAAGTATTGAAAAGTAGCTGCAGACAAAAGTTCCTGCCTGATGACACTTATGATGTCTCCAGACTTTTCAGGCACTGAAATTGCTCCTGGGCCAGCTCCACTGGTGTGGTAAACCCTCCTGGCTCCCCTGCCACTTCTGGAGGGTTGTGAGAGCTGCCATTGCTGGGAGTCGATATGACCCCTGACAGCAGATGGGATGCAAAACTCTCAGCTGCGAGATGTGTTGGGTCACTCTCTCTGCCGACTTCTGCCAGCTGCAGGAGGTGGGCATCTTTATCCAGCCCTGTCTATCGGGAGATTGTCTCTTTGGGGACCATCCATGGACCCACCTTGTGAAATCCTGTTTTTGGTTTTGGTTTTTGCTTTTCTATTTTCTTCACCACTTCTGAGTCAGGGAAGGTCAGTGGACAATAAACAGACTAGAGGCAAGAGCAGTGGCCCTTGTTGGTCAGGAGACACTTGGGTGGCAGAAAGAGGCAACTCAAATGAAGAGCAAGGGGGCAGCAGAAGCTCTGGCTTAACAGGAAAAACGCCCAGCTGATGTTCTGACTGAACTCATTCACAGGACTTCCTAATGGCCCCTTGAAGCCAACATCACCTTAATACCAATGACAAAAGTAGACAGAAATATTACTAAGGAAAATTGTAGACCAATATCCCTGACAAACGTTGGTGCAAAAAATCCTCATCAAAACTTCAGCAAATCTGACATAGAGTCTAACGATATATCAAAAGCATCAAATGCCACAATCAAATGGGATTAAACCCAGGGATGTGAGATGGGTTGATATATGCAACTCAGTCACTGTCATTATACCTTATCAACAAAGGGAGAGACAAAAAGTGCGTATCATATCCATTGACGCAGAGAATGCTTTAGACAGCATTTAATATCCACTCATAATTGGGAAAAAAAGCAGGAAGGAATGCACCTCAAGATAGAACTGGCCATTTATTACAAAACCACATTTATACTCAACAGTCAAAATTTGAAAGCTTTCCTTCTGAGATCGGGCACTTGGCCAAATGTCCACTCTCCCCACTGCTGTTCAGTAGGGTTTGGGAAGTGCTCACCACTTTTTCTAGCAATTAGACTAAGGAAAGAAATCAGAGGGACCCAAATTAGAAAAGAGAAAGTTAAGCCCTCACTCTTTGCTGATGATCTGACAACATACAGAAGAGATCTGACATGTACCCGTGGGAAGACTTCCACTAAAACAAATTCTAAGAGATGGTAAACCGATATAACCAATTAGCAGGCTCCAAAAGTCAGTACACAAAAACCTGTTGCATTTATGAATGCAAATAACAAACATGAAGAAAAAAAATTTTCAGAGATGAATTCACGCACATATTCGGCAGATCTCTCTGGGCTGCTGGGAAAATTACAGTGTGTCTTAAGTACAAACATTGATAGCTCACAGCCTGGAGACTGGGAATCCAAGAGGGAAGAACCCTGGGCAGAGGCCAGTTGCTGCATCCTCACTGGTGGAAGGTCTGAAGGAGGCCTCTGAGGTCTCACTACGGGGCACCACCGGTCACCTCCAGAGTTCCCCTCTCCAAACACACCTGCCTAGGGGGGACAGGATCTCCACCTATGAATTTGGAGTTGATGCAGCCAGTAATATGTCTCTCCAATGCCTGAATTCTTCCCCATGACTTCACCTGCTGGGCATACAGGGCCACAAAGTTCCCTGGCTTCATAGGGATCCCCCTGGATGGTTTGAGTTCAAGCTCGCTAGCTCTGCGACCTGGATCATTTATTATTAATATCTTTGAGTCTTGACATCTCTGTCAACTGGAGTTCATGATCCAGCCATATTGGATTACTCTGCTGAAGCAGAGGACCTGCTCCATTTTTTTTCTGTTAAGTGTCATCTCCGTTTCTCTTCTAGAGCGATGAGTTATCTATTTATTTTGTGCTACCTGGGATGAAACACAGAACCCTCACACATCCAAGAGAGCAACATTCCTCGCTGATACCTGATCATTTATATCTGTCTGAATTCTACCTGGGCTCCCTGTTATAAGTTCAGTAAAATTGAATACAAGGATAGAGTTCAGGCGCAATGAAATTGGACAGGAGTATTTCTAATTTTGCCTTATTCTTTTAATTTCTGTGCTTTGGTATATAAGCATTTCTTATTGTTGGTGAATTTCTCATTTTTAAAATTACTGTTCCTTGTCATTGATTTAACTCTCCCCCACTCCAACAAATCTAACTTATTGTTATTCCATGTATCTATATTGACTTTCATTTATTGGCGTCATTTGTTTTTCTACCCCCTGATTTCAACCTTGTGGGTGCACACCCAGAAATGCTCAGGAGTGACTCCTGGCTCTGCACTCAAGAATTCTTCCTGGAGGTGCTTAGGAGCTATATGGGATGCCAGGGATCAAACTCAAGTCAGCCACATGCAAGGCAAACAACCTCCCCATTGTACTATCACTCCAGCCCCAGATTTCAACTCTTCTATCTCTTAATGTTTTAGAACTTTTTCTTATAAGCCACACATAACTTGATTTTCAAAATATTGCTTCTAAAAGTCTTTGCCTTTTAACAATTAGTTAAGTCTTTCTGTTTGTGAAGCCTTCTCAGATATTTACATTCTACTGTGTCACTTTCTATTTCCATTCCTTGCCTTCTTCCCACCCAATTGTCCCTCTTTAATTAAGCCGTCTCCTTTCTCACATTGCTGGTTGAGAAGTTGTATATTACAATTTCATTATTTAAATTGTCTAGCTTATTTTTACACATGCTTGAACTGAAAACCAAACATTTGTCATTATCATCCTTCTTCCAAAGTGGAAAGACTTTTAGGACACTGAGATCTCTCCCTTCCCATCTCCCGTGCTATTTTCAACTCGTGTTTAAATGTCATCAACTTTTTAGTATCCCCCTCCCCAATTTTGCTATGAGGACTATTATCTTGGACTTGTCATATATCCCAAATATTCTCATATCTTGAACTTTCTCTTTTGGGGGATCACACCCAGAGGTGCTCAGGGATCACTCCTGGCAGCACCCAGGGGACCTGTGTGGTGCCAGGGGTTGATCCAGAGTCAGCCTCATGCAAGACAAGTGCCTTCACCCCAATGTTATCTCTAGTCTGACCTTTTCTTTCTGTGTTTAAATATTACAAAGATACTTTTTATAGCACTCAATGATTCCATTGCCAGCTCTTGGTTTCTAATCAGTACTTTGCATCAAGGATGCTGCTTGCTTGTGTGGTTTGCGATTTTGAATTGTGTGTCTGTAGGGATGTGTGTATCTGGATGGTGGGAGGGGGCTCTCCCCTGAATTTCTGATGTTAGAAGTACCCCCCCCCCATAGAGTTCTGCTTTTCCTTCTACATGAATCACGTGTCACCGTTTCTGGGTTAATTGCTTGGATGATCCCAGCAGGGCAGCCCTGCTCGCCTCCTCACGGCTGGTGCATGGCATGGGGCATCGAGGAAGGGGGCGTCTGTCTCACACTCTTTCCTCTAGGCAGCCTCTGAGTTCCCCCGGTTTTAGTAGCCACCCACTGCTCTACCTGGGAGCCTGCACTGGTCCTGATGTAGTAAGATTTTAGCCCCATCGGATTGGGGAAAAACAACCAAGCCTAAGAAGCAGGATTTATTTGCACCAGGCGAACCCAGTTGGGCTTGAGCTCCTTCAGGATAGGCCCAGAACAAAGGCCTGGGCTCAGTGTTATAGAATATCCAATGGGGATGGGGCATTTGCAGACAGCTTGTTGGAGAGGACAGAAGCATTGGAATTTCTCCACGTGTTACTTGCAAAGTAGGGTCAGTACCATTTCAAGGACACAACGGGACCAAGCTGATCTCCACGCTGTGCTGTGGATCCCAGAGAAGCAGCTAATTCTACTTGCCTCTTCCTTATCCACTGTCTTCTTTCCATGGCGGAGGCAGAGGGACAGGGGCCTCATTCTCTCCTTCTCGGGGGTGGGATAGAGGGCCTACTTCCCTCATCACCGAGACCTGGGGATGTCTGCTTTCCAGTTTGGGCTTGGTGAAGATATGCCAGGGGTTTTGTTCACCTGAAATTTTTTCCGTATTTGCATGGGGGTAGGCCACTCCATCTCCCAGGGGCTGTCAGCCACAGTCTCACGTTCCCACTTGATTTTGTCAGCAGATGTCACCACGTCGACCAGATTCTCAGCTACATTGCTGTGAAAATTGATTCCATCTGCCCAGTCCGCCCAGAATTGAGCATCCAAAGAGGGAAATAGGGGTGCAGGGGATGTAGCTCAGCAGCAGTGCTCTTGCCTGGTGCCCGTGAGGCCTTGGATTTGATTCACAAAGTGAAGAGGAGGGGGATGGGGAAGTTCTCAAGCAGGAAGACCATCGTGGTCAAAGAAAGAAGCTTTGCATGGGTGAGGGCCAGCAAGTTAGTACAGGGCATAAGGCACTTGCCTTGAATTTGGCCAACCCCAGCTTGATTCGCAGCACTGCACGTGGTTTCTGGACACTGCAGGGATAGCCCCGAGCACTGCCAAGTGTGGCCCAAAGACACAAAGCAAAACAAAATGTGTGATGCTGCCAAAGCAGCTCCTTGAAAGGCGCCTTTCCTGAACAGGACATGCTCCAAACGGGGCCAGACTCAACTGCAGGTTCTGAAAGAAAAGGTAAAATGTCACAACACCCAGGGACAGCTGGCCAGTTTAGGGGGCCGGGCTGTGAGCCAGTTGACCTAGATCTGGCTCACTCTCTCCCAGACCACATAGCAGGAGCCCAGAGTGAGAAAAATGGTGGGGCTGGGGGGCTAACACCACCTCCCCCCCTCCCTGAACATGCCTGCCCTGCCCTGAGATCTACCCCCAAGCCACATATGCTGGGTGTGTTGAAAAAAAAAAGGATGTGAAAGGCCTGGGTCAGACCCAAAATACCTGGGTACAGACCCATTTTGTTTTGGGTTTTGGTGGTGACTGGAAGGGAGACAGGGGGTGGGTGAAGAATTTTACTTGCCTTGCGATTTCTTCTCCTTATACATGACTCCCGGGAAGAAGACCCCCTCAGCTACTCTCTGCACAAAACATTTTGGTCATTCCAACGACCAGAGGGCAGATGAAGAAAGGAAGGCTGTGGCTTTAAAAAAACAAAAATCGTTAACGAACCAGGATTTACAAAGTGACTCATGGTTGAGCTTTTGGTCACAGTATTCTAATACCAATCCGATTCACCACCAGCATGAATATCCCTCCCCACTGCTCCGGGCTCTGAGCCTGCCTCCTTGAAAGGCACATTTTAGTGTGGGGATGGGGCTTGGGAGCTACATGCAGCACTGCTCGGAGCTTACTCCTGGCTCTGTGCTCATGACTCACTCCTGGAGGACTCACGGGACCACTTGGGGCGTTGGGGATCAAACCCAGGCCGGCCACAGCATGCAAAGCACTGTGCTGTGGCTCTGGCCCCCACAGGCACAGCTTTTAGTTTGGGTCTCAGGCTGTCAGTGCTGCTGGCTAGGTGGTTGGGGTACTCAGCTTGCCGCTCCCCTACGCCACCAGGGAACCGGAGCTGACCCCTCCCCCCTCGCTGCTTCCTGTCTACCTCTTCTTACTTCCCCTTCGATTTCTTTCTTTTCTGTCTTCTCTTCCTTCTGCTCGGGGTCAGGCGTGATCAAGCACTTCCCTTCAGAACACAGCCTTCCCGGGACACTGCGGTTTATTCTAGATACCACGGGTAAGTGACATCATCCTGGGTTTGTCCTGCTTCTGGGGCTTTCTGTGAGAGGTGAGAGCGTGTCCTGGGCTTCGAGGCTCCTAGTCTGGCTCTCTCTCAACTTTCTGGTGGGACCACTGCAGCTCAGACTGGGAGGTCATGCTAAGAAGGCTGGGGGTTCCCCACCCCCCATCTCTCCAGAACACTGATGTCTCTCCTCCCATCTCCACTCTCCCTCCCACCATGCTAGCCAAGCTCCTGGGGAGTCAGGTGCCTTTAAGACCCCCAGTTTCCCACAGTAGTGGCCCAGCTCAGCTTCAGTCTCTGCTTGGGGGTACAGGGGAGGGAAATCCACAGGACCTGGCTGCCCCTCCCCACACCTCACTTCCCATCTCTGAGAACCCTCAGTGATCCAAACACCCGCTTTCAGTAATTCCTCTGAGACCTGTCTTTGCAGCCAACACTGCCCATTGGTGCCAAGAAAACCACACTGGGAAGTAATTAAATGAGCAGTGCGTGTGTGTGTGTGTGTGTGTGTGTGTGTGTGTGTGTGTGTGTGTGTGTGTTTGGTGTTTGCTGGCCGGCAGAGAGGGATGGGCAGCCCCGGTCTCCTGGGAACTTCCTTTTATGGACACAGGCTGTGATTCATGCCGGCCAGTTCTGGTCCAGGTCTGGCCCTGAGCCGCCTACCCTTTCACTGACCCAGTCGGAGACCCGGCAGGAAGGGCAGGTTGGAGCTGCAAAGTGAGAGCCTGGGGCAGTGCCAGGAAGGCCTGGCACCCTGCCCCACCCCCGCCGGGTTAGCCTCCTTCTCCCCTTTCCACTTCCTGGGTATGACTCACCCTGTAGGTCACGCTGAGCATGGCAGGTATGTGTCACTTCCTTACCTGGGACAGCCAGACTTTCTGTATCTCCCCTCATCTTCTCCCGCCCCCTCCCGTGACTGCAGCCTGGCAGGGACTGACTGACGGGCCCCCAATCACCCTCTCCCGCCCCGCCCCCCCCCCATGAAACTCCGTGAGACCT
>JAOXYA010032983.1:0-12905 GCA_028565675.1 Sorex palustris
TACAAAATACCATGAGTAAATATACAAAGAAAATAAAAGACCTACAAATGGAAGACATTAAGACATTAGTAAAAGAAACAGAAGACAAGCAAATAGGAAGATATTTCATGTCCAAGAGTTAGAAGGAAAATTATTAAAATGGTCATCCTACCTAAAACAATCTACAAATTACTATTCCTATCAAATACTAAGGAACTCTTTAACCATTATAAATTTGTATGTATTTACCAAATACCCTGATTAGACAAGACAATTCTGAAAGAAAAGAAGAAAATGGAGGAATCTTGCTTCCCAACTTCAAACTACTTTACAAACCAATCATCATTAAAATAATGTGGTGTGGGAAGAAATAAAGAGATCAATGAAATAGAACAGAGAGTTCCAAAATAAGTCTATATACAAGGATTCTTAAAAACGAGCCAAATCTATATAACAAAGAAAGAAAAGTCTTTGACAAATAGTTATGGAGAAACTGGAGTGCCATATATGCCAAAATGAAACAATCATAATTTAACACCATACAAAAAGCTCAAAATAGATAATAGATATGAATATTAGACACCAAATCATAAAACACATATAAGAATATTGACATGGAACTCTAGGACCTTAAAATTAGATTTGTACTTAGATAATCAACTATAATGGCAAGAGAACAAAAAAGGAGGGGGAGCGGGAGGGGATTATAGAAAATTAAAATCTTTTACACAGAAAAAAAGTGAACACAAAAACAAAGAGATAGGCCAGGGAGATAAATCAGTGAGCTTCAGTGCATAATTTGCATGCAAGAGCACATATCCCAGAGCACATCTGAGAGTGACCCCCACGCAAAGAACCAGAAGGCCCAAGCACTGCTGGGTGTAGCCAACAAAACACCTGTACACACACAAATGCAACCTGAAAATTGGGAAAATAAATTTGTATATTATATATTTGACAAGGTATTAATAAATTAAAAAATATATAAGCACTCACAAAAAAAAAATAAAGCAACTTAATTAAAACAATGGGCAAAACCCTGAACATTTATCCAAAGAAGACATACCGATGTCTTCTCTGACATGAAAAACTGCTCAGGAAAATGCAATATTATTAGGAAAATACAAATCAAGATCACAACAAGATGTCACTTCATGCTTATCAGAGAGGCCTAAATTCAAAAGACTGAAAACAGATGATGGTTGGGACACAGAGAAAACGGAAATCTAGTATGCTGCTGGTGGAAATGTGAATTTGTATGGCCTCTATGGAAAGTAGTGGAGACTCCTTAAAAAAATTAAAAATGGGAATTCCATAGGAGCCAGAAATATTACCCCTAGGCATTTACCTGAATGATATGAAAATACCAATTCAACTAATTCAAAAAATATATACATTCTAAGTTCATAGCATCACTATTTACAATCGTCAAAATATAGAATCAATCTAAATGTCAAGCCACAGAAACTGAATAAGTAACTGGAACACAGACACAACCCAACGCCCCCACTCTCCCCTACACACACCCACACCCACACACCCTACCCAGTGGAAACTAGTCTGCCATTAAAAAAAATAATAAACTATCTTTTATGACAAAATTGGAGGGACTTGAGGCGATTATACTATGTGAAATAGTAAAGGATAAATGATGATTATCAAATGGTTTCACTCATGTAGAAGACAAATGTTTAAGGTAATGAACTACTGAGAAACAGTAAAACTAACTCACCTAGACTGGATGAAAACTATGGTGATTACCAGACTAGAAGGGGAGGTGAGTGGAAGGTATGAGTAGAAGAGTCTGTTTGGTGGTGGGATGGTTCTGAGGTGGGGATGGTGACAATTACAAATATGTACAGATGTGAGCTAAAAATATTTAAAAAGAGGCACAGAGGGCCATTTAACCAAATTTCCTAATATAGGGTTTTTTGTCAGTCAAAAAATCACAGTTTAAGAATGAAATATTCCTTATAAGCATTTATAATCACCACCATCACATGGTCTATGAACTAATCTTTATCATTTTGTTCATTCACCCAAAAGGTTCAAGTTCAGCAACTTAGCCACTAGATTTTCAGTCTTGTAAGATACAGTGAATGTTTCTGTATCTTCCTCTCTCTGATAACCAACACAATGTCATGACATGAAAAAAGAATTGAAGTGAATGTTTGAAAAGATTCAATTAAAAAAAACAACTATAGAAGACTAAATTTTATGATGAAGATGACGAAACTAAGGTGTACAGAATGTGACTACACGTAAAAGAATTCATTTCCTGTGTAAATATAAAAACTCAAACTACAAAGATCCGTGAAATTGAACATGTAGAGAAATGGAACTATCATCATTTTTAATAGTGGGTGAGTGGAAAGAAGGAAGTAGAAATGCAGAAGTGTGGGGAACAAATGTATAGGCCGTCTACTAGAAGAAAATATAATATTTTTATTTCTAAGTGAACTAGAGGTATTACTAATAAGAATTAATCTGATAAATGCAACATCAGATAAAGAAAATGCAGAAGAACATAAATGTAAATCCCTAGATAACAATCTGAAAAGAAACCCAAACAGTACTTTGCACAACTTGAAATATACACTGAATGTGGTGAAAGTGTAAGAAAATGCCATTAGAATGAATGGCTCCTTCTATAGGAGTCAGATACACTGGCCATTTTAATATTAAACATCCATAATCTTTTATTTGTAAATTAAGTGGGAGGGGAGGTATGCAGATCCATGTTTTATTATATTTTGTAGCTTCAGCAATGCTTAATTGCTGTATAAAATTTTTCTGTCTAAAAACAAAACTAAAAGCAGCTAAACTTATGTCTTTTGAGGTGATCGCTAAAAATTCAACCCAAATAGACAAATAAAAATACATAAAGTCTACATATTGAATGATTCAGAACCACTGGGATTGGCTCTGAGAGGAAACAGAAAAAAATCTCCAATTCTCAAAATAAGATAAAAACAAACAAAACCCCCAAACCCCCTAATAACCAAACTCATTAAATGTTTTTGAAACTGAGCCAGAGAAAAATAACAGGGGTTAAGGCATTACCACGTGGCTGCCTTGGGTTTGCTCCCCACATGACACAGTCTGCTGAACACCATGAAGAGCAACCTCCAATCACGGAGGAATAAGAAGCCCCTCATACAACTGAGTGTGGCCCAAAATCCCCCACCCCAGTTTTTTTCCCCATAAACCACATTCTAGAGCTTTCCCCTTAGCTTTTCATGCTGATTTTAAGAGTATCTCTCTCTGCCAAAGGCACCACTTCTGGATGGATAACAGAAGATAAAATCAGACAGTACACAGACCCCGACTACAGTCTGGAATGATGGTGAAAGCAGAACCTACAGCATACTAAGACATAGCAAGGACACACTGCCAGGCCATGAAAGAAGCAAACATTATCTGCACTTACGTAGTGCTCTAAGATGTAAGGGTTTCTATCACATTCAATTTAGGGAGTCTAAAGGATGTGTCAATGCCACATAACTGCCAAGTGCCAGAGCCAGGACTCTCGCCAGCACCTGACACATAGTTCACCTTTCAGTCCATCTAAGAGAATAATTACTAAATATCTGTAAATTAAGTCATCTTCAGAAAAGTTACTTCATTGACATCTGGCACTAAAACATGTATAATTATTTTAAAGCAGCTTAACTTTGGTCATTTAAGTATTTCTGCAGCATGCTAGAAAGGACTTTATAGATCATTCTCTCGCAAAACCACCTGTACTATGTCCACATGGTTGTCAAGGTTTAAACATGGATACAAATAATAACAGAAGAGATTCCAAAGGGAATTTTTGTGAGAGAGTTTTAAATGGAAACATTCTAAAATATAAAAAGGAACACCGTCTAGACTGTTATTTTCTGATGTTGTGGAAACCTCATAACACACAAGACTGTCAAGAAAAAGATAAAGGAATTCTAAAGCTGAAGTCTCAAAATCTCAGAACTTGAACAACACTTAAACATATTGATAGTTGCATATGAATAAATATCTTCTCTGAATTATTCTCCTTTCATTAACTACCAACATATTCATATCATTCATCTCAACAAAAGTAAGTCATCTCTATTCATTAAGAAATATATATTTGGGGGCTGGAGCGATAGCACAGAGGGTAGGGCGTTTGCCTTTCATGCAGCCAACCCAGGTTCAATTCCCAGCATCCCATATGGTCCCACAAGCACTGCCAGAAGTAATTCCTGGAGTAATTCCTGAGTGTATGAGCCAGGAGTAACCCCTATGCACCCTGGGTGTGACCCAAAAACAGAAAAAAAAAATTTGGAGGAAGCTTCACAAGCAGTGTTCAGGGAGCCACTGCCATACAAGATGGTTCAATGAAAGGGCCCGTGACTTCAGAGACAGCTTGAGCTTGGTGGAACTGGGGAAACTGAGGGCCAGAATTCAAAGCACCTATGGGGGAACATAAGGTGTAAGGTTCAAACTCAGGTAACATCACCTGTCAGACATTTGGTCCTAACTATTGGGCTCCCCAAACAAATAATACTAGTGCCCCAAAACAAATCACCATGTTCAATGAAAACCAGTCAAATTCATCGGGGTGAACAGGTACAATAGTCTGTGGCAGTATCCAGGAATCTTTATAAGACTCCCAGCATCATCTAAGTCAGCTACTCTCAACCTTCACTGCAAGGCAGAATCACCCTAAATGTCAGAAAAATTCCAAGTAAACTGCAACTCTCGACGTCAATGGAAATAGTAGTGTCTGCAGAAATATTTTCTCAATTTAGACACTGGCAAAGATTACTTGCACAGGACCCAGAAAGTATTAAATCAAAAGATAAAAGACTGAAAAATGTCAACATTATAATGAAAACTTGTTTATCAAAAGACATCCTAATAAAGGGGGCAGGCAGCCTTCAGTATGGGAAACAAAAATGACTACAGATCAAAGAACAGTGGAAGAGGCCTGAGTCCTGGGAGGACAGCAGGGAGACAGAGAAGGGACAGAGGTCAGGGGAGGGAAGCTGGGCTTAGGACCAGGCCCATGCAGAAGGGGAAAGTGCAAAGAGAAAGGTTCTGGATTATGTTTAGAACCTGAAATCAGGATATGCAAAAAATCAGTGCAATACAATGACCTATTTGGTTATATGAACCAGTATATGCCTCTTTTTGCTAAAGCTGGGAAAACCTAAATTTTTTCAAAACTTCAAAAATAGTTACAAATGATACTCAGTTCAGAGCCACTTACACTTCTCAACTTCTTTTGAACACACTGACAAGTTCCTTTTTGACCAATCTTCCAGTCTTGAGTCCACAGGATGTCCATATTCCTGATTTATCTATGTAGATATATTTTGTGTGTGGTCACAGGAGTTTAACCCAGGGCCTCACACATGCAAGGAAAGTTCTTAATACAAAGTGACATCCCCAGATCCTTAACCACATTCCATATTTTAATGAAACCTTAGTTTAAAATGTTCTGGTAATTCTGAACCTGGGGATGACATTTGCCTATACTCATATACATACATGCTGTCTTTTCTCGTTTCTCAATAATCATCTTCACTCTTTGGGGTCCTCAGTTTTAAAGTGTATTGGTTTTCTGTCATCTCTTTGATATTTACTATTTTTACTTAACTGCTCCCAAATTTCTTTAGTCTGTTAATCCCAAGGACTCAACTAGTATAACAAACATAGCTTACTAAAAACAACATGGTTCACATATTTACCCATTTGTCCACCCAACACTGGACTCAGTGATAAATGTGTGCCAATCACCTACTTAAAACTACCATACCTTGCAAAATAATCCCCTGAAGTTGCCAATTATCACAAGTCCTTTCAAATTCCCACTCTGAAGTTTTATGTTTAAATAAAGCACAGGTGTCTGCCTTACACTAGTGCTGCTGGAATCCTACCATTTCATACACACTCAAAGTGCTATTATATTTCATGATTTACTTTTTTAAAGGTCTTTTATTTTCTACCATTCCAATTTAAAAAACAAATTCCTAAATATTCTGCAAGACTCTTCCCCTGGTTTTAACAGTTTGGAAACCATTTTGGAGTTTCCTTGCTAGTTCAAAGGGCCTTTCCAGAAGCTGGGTACGGGCAGCTCCTTAGTGAGAGGCATTTAAAGTAGATAAGCAGAATTTTCTCTCTTTTTTTTTGTACACTGATTTTTAAAAAGTGCTAGGAGATGTGAAAGGAAAATTTATAGTCTTTTAATTAGGAAATTTTATCCAGTAATAAATAAGTACGAACTTAAGACAGTACATTTCAGTTATCTGCTAGCAGACTGCTCCCTCCTTTAAATGTGCTCTTAATTAGAGAGAGCCTGTAACTTTTTAAAATCAGGCTAACAAGGTTTATTTTACTTCAGTGAATACCACTGATGAGAAATAATGGGGTCTGTCTGTTTTAAAAGGAGCTAGTGGTTGTCAGATAGGTGAAAAAATAAATAAAATATAAAAATCTGTAAATAAGAGTCTTTGCTTTATGAATGCTCTTTCTGACAGTTTTAAAAGAATGGAGTACCTGTATTTAATCTCCACAGATTAACAGCTACACGTCGATCTTCAACACAGAACAGTGAGGGGGCAGGTCAAACTGGCTTTAGGAGAATACTAAAGACCTGAGATTGTATCCTGAGGCATGGAAAGTTTTGAATACAGAAGAGTGGCATGATCTCAACTTGCTATAAATTTAAAAAAAAACACTCCAGCATCACTCTGTATGTACAGGTGTGAGGGGTGGGGAATGGTAGCTGTACAACTAGAAGAGAATATTATGCAAATTTTTAAAATTCAATCTGTAAGTTGCTATGAAAAAAATAAGCAAAACATGTTTCATTTAAAAGTCTAAGATGTAAAAGCTTTACTATTTCTTGTCAAAGAGACACCTGCAAAAGAATACAGCTTGCCCCGCTGTCACGGACCACTAGTGATGGCTGAGCAGAGTCAGGAGGAAGCCCTGGGAACTGTTGGGTACGGCCACCCCAACCCGCAAGAAGTTATTCCAAACATGCTTAAAAGTTTTTCAACATATAAATTAGTCTTGGCTTTAAATTGCATTTCTTTAAAATTAAATTCCAGTGAAACAAAAGAGATTTTAAATGAAGTTAGTAATTCAATAGCTTTGTCACACTTCAAGTGCTCCTGGGCCACATGTGGATAGTGTCTACCTTATTAGACAAAGCAGATCTAAATAATTATAAAAAATGCACAGACAGTGTTAGGGGCTGGAGCTAAAGCACAGAAGGTAGGGCGTTTGCCTTGCATGCAGCCAACCCAGGTTCGATTCCTCCATCCCTCTCGGGGAGCTCGGCAAGCTACCAGAATACTGGCAAGCTCCCTGTAGTGTATTCGATATGCCAAAAATAGTAACAAGTCTCACAATGGAGATGTTACTGGTGTGTGCTTGAGCAAATCCATGAACAATGAGAGGACAGTGCCACAGTGCTAAGCAAGAATAATAATTTTCATCCCAATGTCTTCAATAAATTCTTCAAAAACTAGCTTCTTAAAAAATCCACCATGTCAATTTATTACTTGGATTAGAAATTTACCTATTCTCAAAGAACTACTTTGGGGAATAATCTGAATATTTTTATAATATACTTTGAACCAAGAATAATTTTAGAATGATCAAAATAACTTCTATTATTCCTCACTTTGTTGCTGTAGTTTTATGTTTAATTGTCTGAATCCACTCCATTTTTTAATAAAGATAAAGGAGTAAGAAATAAACCTGCTTGTATGTTTGAGTTTAGATCTATGATGGCTGCTTTCTTATTAAAACATTCCAAAATATCTTTCAAATGGCTGTTACCCATTCCTACCTCAACATCCATTATGCCTGATCTGAAAAATGTCTGTGATCATTCCAGTGTAATTAAACATGTAAGGTAAAGTGATGAAAATGGGTCAGAGTATAAAAGACAGCAATCTCAGTCCATTGCATTTTCCATATCTTAAAAATTCTGTAAGTTTAGCAAACCATATGGTCATGTGAATACAGTCAGGGCCCTCCAAAGGCTTAAAGGACCTGTTTAAGGAAGAGGGTCTGAAACTTAAAACCCAGTAAATTAGCTCCTGGTAAACTGGCCTCTGATTACAGGTAAACAGAAGAACTAGAAGACCCATAGTTTAAATTAGATCTTCAGCTCTTCCCGAGAGGAGCTGAATGCTGCTGCTCACAGGTCTCTTCTCCAGGCCCCACAAATAATATTCTATTTCAAGCCAAAATATACTTCTAGGAAGTCTATTGCAAATTCTTACTCTCTCACACTGCACAGCTACAATCATGTAAGCTTAATTTTTGCCAATATTGAAATACACACAAGTTAAAATCTGAACTCAAATGCTCTCTTTTTCAGAAACTTCTTGAGTTTCAATTTCACCCATCCATTGCTTTGACAGTCTAGACTCTCTCTCCAATGCTGTTCTTAAGATAACAAGTCTGAAAGGTCTCATTTGCTGCACATACGCACTGAAAAGTATCTCTCATTTAAAACACCTGGATTTTAAAGCAGTGATACATATAACTGCAGCTGGAAAAACTCATCACAAAGTTCAGTATTTCATTATTGAAAGTAATGCAATGAGTGGTACAACTTAGCAAGTAACACAGACGACATTATAGTCACATTGTTCAGATATGTACACCGAGGAAAGCCTGCAGAACATCAAACAGAATTGAATAGGAATCTAAGCGTGTTTAAAGCAATTAGAGCTCTTTTTCACTTTCTCTTTACAATTCAGCTTTTATTTTTTAACACAGAGAATTCCAAGGTCTGTCTGATTTCTTGAGACCTAGAGGGTTATTGTTTCTTATTATTTGATATATATTATTCAGTACTTCCATTTGTTCTCTCATACCTATAGGACAATAGGTTACAGCTATGACTTTCCCCACATTCTGTAAAATCTGAAACACTTATTTGAGCCCCAAAGTGAATATGTGCGATTCCAATGCAGCTACTTTCTACTTGTAAATTTGAACAAGTCACTTAATCTCTATGTATCTCAGTTTTCTTTGGGGAGGGGAAGGAGGGAGAAGGGGGGGGAGGAGGAGAAGTGCTCCTCAAGAAGAGCTCAGGGCCTCTAGGGTTCACAGTCAGTGATACTCTGTCAACCAGGACAGGAGGTTCAATGTTCAATGCTTTAGCTAAGGGATACAGGGCAGCTCAGATCCTATGGTGCCATGATGACCAAGACCACCCCAGCACCCCAGCCTTACTCTACAGCCACACCCTGTGGTGCAGGGGGATCGACAAGCTTATCTGCAAAACAGAGATAAAATAATTCCTACCTGGGCCACAGATACAGTACAGCTGGTAAGATGCTTGCTTTGCATGCAGCTGCCCAGTACCTCATATGGTTCCCTGAGCAGTGCCAGGAATAATCCCTGAGCACAGAACCAGAAATAAATCTCTGAGCACCTTCAGGAATACCCCCCAACCAAATACAATAAAATAATGTCTATATTACAGAAATGCTGTGTGAATTAAATAAATTCATGTTCATGAATACTGAGAGCAATGCCTGACATGCAAGAAGGATATATATATATATGTATATATGTGTACATATATACATATATATATATATATTTATCATGGGCTGGAGCGATAGCACAGTGGGTAGGGCATTTGCCTTGCACGTAGCCAACATGGCCAACCCGAGTTTGATTCCTCCGCCCTTCTTGGAGAAGGCAAGCTACCCGTGGCGTATTTGATATGCCAAACACAGTAACAAGTCTCACAAAGTTACTGGGCCCGCTTGAGCAAATTGATGAACGATGGGAGGACAGAGACCGTGACCGTGGCAGCATCTAGGTTGTTCTGCCTTTCTCATTGGGTTGGAGCAACAGCACAGCGGATAGGGAATTTGCCTTGCAAGCAACCAACATGGCTGTCCCGAGTTTGATTCCTCCACCCTTCTCGAAGAGCCCAGCAAACTAGCGAGAGTATCTCACCCACATGGCAAGTTACCCGTGATGTATTCGATATGCCAAACACAGTAAAAACAAGTCTCACAATGGAGACGTTACTGGGCCCACTCGAGAAAATCGATGAACAACGGGAGGGCAGTGACAGTGATATTTATCATGTAGAGAAAACATATTTTCATAAATAAAAAATCAGAAGTGATCAAAGAAGCTAAAAGCAAGATAGTCTTGCTAAGTTGGGGAATGATGTACATTCCAACTAGATTGTCAGCTGAATTTATTTATTTATAACAAATTTATTTATTTATAACAAATATTTGTTATTTCAGTATATTTTTAAAGAAACAAAGCAAAAATTAATATATTAATCTTTTAATTTCTCTACTTTCCCCCTCATATTTAAAACTTTCAGAAATTTCTTCACTGCTAATTGAATTTTCAATCTTGTATCATGAAGAATTCAGTATCATGAAGAATTCAACCCAAAGAATTTTTAACACCTTTTTTTTTAAAATTTTAAAACTAAGGTTCTGTGATTTATATACTGTTAACCTGTTAATGATGGCTTTTCCATGTATATAATTCCAATTTCACTTCCTTCACCATCTATCCACCTCCGCTCCCCAAGTTTCCCTATGCCCCTTCCTTTCAACCACCTCCCTTCCATAAACTGAGTTGTGTGGATCTGTTCCCCCATTGTGTTGCTGTGGCCCTTCCTTGCTACCATGCTGTTTATCTTCAAGCACCACATATGAAAGAGATCATTCAGTATCTATCCCTTTCCTTCTGATTGACTTTACTGTCATGATAACCTCTAGTTCCATTTATGTAGTGGCCAATTACATGATTTTTCAACTGCAATTTTAGAACACAAACATTTTTTAAAAGCTAAACAATCTCTGTATTATCACTACCCTATCTCTGATCATGAAGCAGCTAAACACTGACAATTTGATTTAATGAAGTAGTTTTTTTCTTCTTTTTTTGATGAGGAAGGGTTGGGGGCCACACACACTCGGGCTACTCTAGGGTTTGTTCTCAGGGATCATTCCTGGCAGTGCTCAAGGGATGATATGTGGTTCTGGGAACCAAGCCAGGGTTTCTGAAAAGGCAAGCACCTTATCTCTGTACAGTCTCTCCTACCCCAAAATTTAGTGGAATCTTCTGTATGTGAAACTGACCTCCAGTTAGGCATAATAATAATAACAACAAATTAAGCATTTCATTTAATATATTGAAAATGTGCATACACTACCTGAGTTTCTTAAGATATCTGCTGAAAATTACATAATGAAAGACATATATAAAACACTTTTATAAACAGTCATGGTCATGGTCCTCCCATTGTTCATTGATTTCTTCAAGCGTGCCCAGTAACGTCTCCATCGTGAGACTTGTTTGGCATATTGAATACGTCATGGGTAGCTTGCCAGGCTTGCTACTCTCAGTAGCTTGCCGAGCTCTCTGAGAGGGGCTGAGGTATCGAACCCAGCTCGGCCAGGCCAGCTGTGCACAAGGCATAAGCCCTACCGCTGTGCTTTGGCTCCAATAGTAGTTATTATAATTAAAATAGTAGTTATTATAATTGTTATTGACTACCATCATTGTATTAAGGTTCCTCTATATACTATACTCTATTTTGAAAATAATTGCCTCTCACCATTCTAGCCATGTAACTAAGAAGATCATCTTTCCTGTTTTTCATTTTTGTTAAAACTGCCAACCATAATCAATGTCTGACCTTCTCCTGCATTAAGAGTTAATAATAACATTAGTGAAAGAGCTCTTTCACAGAAATTTATGAATGCAAATGTGACACATAGGTTCTTTCTTTAGTACTTAACCATATTAAAACTTTTACAGAACTTAAACTATCAGAAGGTAATATATATCTATCTCATATTTTTATGTACTAGATTATACCATGTTTTGTAAGAACTTTGAAAATCTCATTATGTTCTAAGTAAATATTTTCACATCTGCATATTATATCACACACAGCAAATATCAATGTCCAGTTTTATTTTAGAAAA
The DNA here is from genome assembly GCA_028565675.1 of Sorex palustris. NCBI lineage: Eukaryota > Metazoa > Chordata > Mammalia > Eulipotyphla > Soricidae > Sorex > Sorex palustris. The sequence continues at coordinate 11,949 of JAOXYA010032983.1, forward strand.
AGAAAATGAGACTAAGGATTTATGACTTGCCCTGCTAAACACACCAAGAAGGTAATTACACCATTTCTCAATATTTCTGTAGGGATGCTATAAAATTAGAGGCTTGAATTGCTAAATATTCTATATGTTATTAAAAAATGTTAACCTACTCCCATTCCTGGAAAATGCATTAACTAATGTCCCTCAAATATTTTCCCTTGGATTAGATGGAAATAGTTCAAATTCAAAGACGACACACAGCTTTAATTTGGAATGTTCACTGTTAGAATGAGCACTGCTGGGAAGCAATTAAATTACCTTAGACTCTCACTTAAGTGAGATTATTAACAAGCCTGGAAAGAGTCCTTCAAGGAAAGTATGTCAAAATCGTTTAAATTAACTTAGCACGTTAAATTTTACTGTATTTACTGTGGAATTGTTACAGCATTTATTTTAACCTCAAAAAGAAGTAACTGATAAATTGAGTTTGCCTTGGAATCCCACATAGTTTTTCTTCAAACCTATTGTAAAATACATCAAGTATGAAAAGGTAACAGGCTAGGACTTTAAAAACATGGTCAAGAAAAACTTTTAAAATAAACTGAAATAGCAGAGGCAAAAATCAACGTGATGACACTGATCAGGTAAAGAGGACTCAGAGCAGAGGAGAATCCTGTATGATGGACTATCTCTAACACAACAATAATACAATAAAAATAAGAGGTCACTGGAAAATTTTGTGGGTTTTAAACTTGATGAAGACTTTACTGATTTTGGCTGAAAGAGATAAATCTCACAGAAATAGATGCTAAATTTGTTCCCACCAATTTTTGCTTCTAAAATTTACAAAACAATTATATGTTATAATGCATAGCTAATTTAAGAGCAATATGATAATGCAGTACTTCAACAGGATGAACATAATATTTTTACTGTAGTAAATGTATCACTGATGATAACAATTAACATTAACGCTGT